>KZ308401.1:771444-899415 GCA_000376725.2 Ladona fulva | reverse complement strand
AAATATATTCAGGGAAGTAGCCAGGATTTGTCAATGGGGGGGTTAGAGTTATGGATTACATACGAATTGCCTGTAGTCCAGGGGCAGGATACTTCCTCCAAAAATCTATTAAATGTAGAAGCTGATTTCTTTTAACATGTATAATCTGCAAATCTCCAGGTGATTTCGTATGGCATAATGTCGAGGGACCATCCACTCGCTTGCTTTCGTTAATTGTTGGCCCTGTTTAATGGAGGAGGGGGGTTTGAACCCCCAAAACCACCCTCTTGGCTACGCATCTGCATATATTGAATTCCATATATGGTGATCGTCTTAGATTATATAGCCAAATAAGCCTTAATGTCGTTAAAATACAGACGGTTTTCGATCATTATTTATGAAATTTATTTATGAGTCCTTAAGGATTCCTTTGGTAACGCTATTCTCTTTTGAACATCTGTGCACCTTCCATCCCAAGTAAGGAAACTACCTACGAAATAAAGTCCGCCTGCGCTNCAACGATAAGAACGTATCTTTTCACCAGAATAAATAGACTTTCTGCAAAAAATTAAACTTAATTACATTTAATTAAATTCAATCACATATTATTCGATAATTGATAAATATATTCAGGGACGTAGCCAGGATTTGTGAATGGGGGGGTTACAGTTATGGATTACATACGCATTGCCTGTAGTCCAGGGGCAGGATACTTCCTCCAAAAATCTATTAAATGTAGAAGCTGATTTCTTTTAACATGTATACTCTGCAAATCTCCAGCTGATTTCGAATGGCATAATGTCGAGGGAACATCCACTCGCTTGCTTTCGTTAATTGTTGGCTATGTTTCATGGAGGAGGGGGGTTTGAGCCCCCAAAACCACCCTCATGGCTACGCATCTATATATGGTGATCGTCTTAGATTATATAGCCAAAGAAGCCTTAATGTCGTTAAAATACAGACGGTTTTCGATCGTTATTTATGAAATTAAGTCCTTACGAATTACCAAATAATCGGTATTTTCATGTTAAATTTCACGGAAAATAAATAAAAATAGGATTTTCTTATGATAATTGCAGACTTCATTTTAGAGAAGACGTAAAAATCAAACGAAATAGCATTAGAAAAGTTTTTAAATAAGGTTAAAAAAGTCTTTGTGAAAACTGATCTATTAGGTTGTCTTTCTCAATTTCATGGAATTTTTTATTTATTTCCGTTGCCTTGTTTTTCTATTTATTTTCTGAAATATTCATTGCAAACAAATTAAATTTAGAGTATTTTATAATTTCTTTAAATTATGAAAACTATTCAAACATTCTTGCTATGGGGAAGGGGGTTCTTTTGGGATTTTCGTAGGTTTTACAATCTACTAAGTTACCTTCCTTTCCTTTAATGTTGCTGTAGTGAACACTTGTATAATGAGACACTTTTGGATGGTCACATTAGACAGGTTATCAATACCGATAATTGCCAAAATACTACAAATAACGCCGATTGTTACCAAATTGCTTAGTTATTAGTGCAGTAGTCTTCGCGTATGAATAAACGGATGAATTATTGAAAATCTTAGGCTTTCCGGGTCGTATGAAATTCATTCCACCACTAACTTCTGAATAAATCCTAAGTAAGGCGGCGCAGAAAACCTACAAAGTATGACTCCAATTTCCTTCCCCGCTTACGTAACTTATGCGAACCGGACATTAAAATTCCGATGCAGATGTGCTCTAACATTAGGCGCATCCCTCACTCGGCGTGAAAAACGGTTCTCCGATGCAAAAAGTTGATTGATCGAACCTAAACAGTTAGTGGAGAAAGGATTAATGTATACCCTCCAATAATCTATTCCCCATAAAATTAACGTCCCTCCCCTCGGTACCACTTCCCGCCACTGCCGCAGTGCACTCAAACTTATGGTCCGCACTAATATTCCTCCTTTATTTATTTCGACCCTTTAAAAAAAGGGAATAAATCGATAAAAGGATTTATCTCCTACTTCTATTCTCTCTGCGTCTCCTTATCTTTCAATTTGTAATTCCCTTTAAAAACCATTGTTCGAAAGGGGCCCTTTCCAATATCCGGCCATCAATCTCCCGGCGAAAATGTTAAGGGGGCGCTAGGGTCTTGAGATTAAAAATGTAATGTGAGGGGATGGGAGGGTGGGGGTCGGGGGGAAGGAAGAGTGGCTCGTAAATTACTATAGGAAGAAGGCCAATCGAAAAAAATCGGAGTCACAGACGCCCACGCACAAATGGATCGGTTAAAGGCGGACGGGCTGCGGCTCTCACGCGAGATGGATAACACAGAAAGAGGGATTCTTACCTTGAATTCTTGCTCTTTTATTCTAATCTCCCTCGGTGCCATTATAAGGGAATCGCTATTTAAAAAGGGATTTCCGTCGATCTATTAATGTAATGCTTGTTCTATTGTTTCAATTTCTAATATTATTGGAAGAAAATTATGTTTTGCCATTAATATTATTATTGTAATCTTTTCTAATAATAATAACGATAATCTAAAATGTTTACAACATTCTTTCTCTTCTAATATTGTCACATATTAATAAGTTATTAGGAATAACAATTATTTTTATTTGGATTCAACGATTTTAGCTAAATAAATACTTCAATCCCTTCCTCCAAATGCTGTTTTTTTACTAATGGTATTTTCAACAGCGTGAAAATAGTTAGATCGTGGAACCACTGTGCTGAAGCATACTTAATTTAATAATTCATATATCGATGTTAAACCGCTAAAATGCGGAGAAGATTATGGAATTATTAGGAGCATAGAAAAATGCGAGGATAAAATCGATTATTTCCTTAATGTAGCAGATGCAAAAACCGCTTGAAAATAAAAGCCTCATATTTAGGTATCTTTAAGCATCCTATCCTTGAGGGTGAAAATGTTGAAGTAAAAGAATATCTTAAATTTTAAAACCATCAATGAAGGAACTCACAAGCTCCTGCAGCAAAAAATACGTACGTGTGTACATGTTATGCATGTGTTTAAGGGAAAATTTAATTTGAACTTCTCACTAAATGAGTTTAACGGCTTAAAATATCGACAGGTATTTATTCATTTAGTTACATCCCCATCCTTTAATGGTTCAAATTTCTCATAAATGTATTAATTCCATTAGTTAATTATTTGTTGTACTATTAACTCAGCTTTCTCTTATGCCAGAGAAATACCTGATTCTATTTTGAATTGAAATTTAATATGAAGCATTTGGTTGCAGGCATTAACATTTATCGCTAATTAGCTTACATTATTTTTTAAGGGAAGTGGGATAGCTATATCTCTTTTTAAGCAAACTATGAAAACTAAAATAAAAATAGAAAATTAATATGCGAATACAAATTACTTCTCACCGTGAAAACTTACATAGGAGGTTACTAAATTAATAAATAAATTAATAAATAATTAATTAATAATGTCTAAATTAATTTTGCAGCTGGTTTTATACGTACAAAGATAATAATTTAGCTCTATTTCTGCATTAAAAGTGATGTCATTCAAAGATCACCGCAACTAATTAAGTTAAATATTTACTGTGACAAGTTTCCTCAGGGAATATTTGATGTTCTTGTTATATGCTATATAAATTTAATCTATATACGACTTATTGCGTATTTTGACTAAAAATACATATCTAGGGCAATATTCGTAGTATATTTTAGTGCAGGTATGCACATACGGATAAACAGAAAAGAAATGTATGCCTTCATTTTTGTTTTTGGTTACATTTGGTCATGGTTGACAATTTGAAAGGTATTAAGGCGTTAATTCGAAAGCTTCCATCACACGAAATTTATGTCCAACAGAAAATTAGAGAATCGAAATCGATGATTCAATGAACCATCGGGATCAACTACCAAATTCAGTTAAATTATCCAGTGGTGAAAGTCCACATTAAGCCTTGGTCAGATTAATGATGAATCGTAAACCAAGATCCTTCATTCCAAACATTCGTTTCCTGTGGTTAGGAGATCACTCCTGTGAAGGCTTATATATTTTGCTATAAAAGCCACATTTCATACTAACAGGGCTTCTATTTCACCTCAATAGCTTCAAAGCTCACCTCTACCTTGACTTTTTTTGACCTACCTTGGATTTTCGTTGACATTTCTCATTGAATTCAACTACCGAATAAGATAAATATCATTAATCGGCATATTTTACAATTTGGTATCCTTCATACCATCGCAGACACGAACAAGACCCATTCAAAAGTAATTGATATATAGATATTTTTCACTTTCCTGCACCAAAAGACAAATGAAAAACATTTCATCGAGATATAGCAGCAGGAGCAAATAACGTCATACTTCGAGATCCTTCACGTCTGATAATTTGTCTAGATCGAAGGTATTTTGGTCAATCGTTTCTCAGGCTGTTAAAACGTAACGCGGATCAGTTTAATCAGAATGACGTCACGCGTTATCGAAAAACAACTAATTAGATATGCAAAGAACTGCTGACGCGAAAACGAAGTCGGAAGTCTGGAACACGCGACGAAAGTTCTTGACGAAAAGGTAACGATAGAAATGGCCTTTCTTGCACTGATACTGCGTGACATTAGATAAAAACGTCATTAAAAGGCGAAATGCAAAAAGAAAGAGCTGTTATCAGCCACAAAGTACTCAATTCTTTAGGAATTCGCTCAAAAAGAGGTTTAATCATGAAACATAATCGAAACTGTCGAGGTACGATCGATAATTAGTAAACGATCACAGTACAAATGACCTGGTTCGGAGCACCTATTATCGTATCCGAAACGTTCATCACGTGGTAAAAGTGAGCTTTAACCATTACTCATCGTATCGATTCCCGGATGCATTGAATATGAATTTGTTGCGTGGCGTTCTCAAGGGTGCCTTACATAGTTCGTTAGATTTACTCATACAGGTATATTCATTACAATGGATTTTCTAATCTGATTACATATTTGTAAAAAAATTGTAAAAAACCCAACAAAGTCAGCAACTCTCATGGTGTTTTGTACAGACTGTTACATTTCCGTAACGATTTGAGGGGTTCAATAACGAATCAGAACACTTAAGACGGGTAATGGCAATTTACCCTATTACCATACCATTAAATACCAGTATTTGGCATTACCCTTTCTAAGGGTAATGCCAAATACTGGTATTTAATGGTATGGTAATATGGTAAATTGCCATTACCCGTCTTAAGTGTTCTGATTCGTTATTGAACCCCTCAAATCGTTACTGAAATGTAACAGTCTGTACAAACACCATGAGAGTTGCTGACTTTGTTGGGTTTTTTACAATTTTTTTACAAATATGTAATCAGATTAGAAAANTCATTTTGATTTTGCCGCAAAGGTCAAAATCCAAGTGGGTAAAGCAATGGTAATAAGTAGGGAATATTAAGGCACATGAACCTATCGAAGGTGGAACAATTTTGTATCTCAATCTTACTAGAGATGGTTGGGGAAGAGAGGGTTTTAATGGAAGTAATTAAACGGCGACAGAGGAAAGGGTGGGTCAAATATTGAGGGGAGGGATTGCTAAAGAATGTAATGGAGGGTAGAATACAAGGGAAAAAGCAGACGGCAAAGTAAAGACAAAATTAGTTAGATGATATAACGAGTGCGGTAAGTTACCAGGAAGCAAAAGAAATGGTAAAGGGAGTAAATAATATTACGGCTCATGGACCTAACGAAAGGTAGAAAACTTACGTATATTTTATACATCAAATGAAATCCATTTTATACCATTTAATACTTTTCCTAATTTTATTTACTTCTGAATATTTAGTTTGAATTTAAACTTTGAGCTATTGTACCTAATTAAACCTGCACAAATATTCCACTGGCTCAGAATAGAAGTCGCGAGACTTTTTCTTATATCGTTAACAGAGTATTTCACGCCACTAGTTATAAGTAGAAACTATCCACACAGGTGAGGGATATACTGCGAAAGGATTGTTAGAAAAGCGTATTTCATATTAAAAAGGCAGCGTGGTAGTGTACATTCCACCAGAATACGCAGTCTTTTGAGACAATGCGCTACGAAGTTCGAGAGAGACTAGCTCAGAGGATCAAACATGAAGCGTACATACTACTTAGTATGTTTACAGAGATTACTGAGGATTACCTCAACCAGCATGATGCCCTTGGTTATCTTCAGAAACAACTGAGAAACTTCTTCAGAGTGAGCTCGTTTTATGCCCGTAATTGGCGTAAGAACACTCCTTAACACTTTTCAGCGTAATCATTTGGATATTAGTAGAAAAGTTTGTGCTGTACCTCTCAAAAATATCATCGGTTTGATATTTTAGATTTAGTACTCAGTTTAAAGTCGGAAATTCTTTCAGAGAAAAATATCAAGTCATTGAGATTCCGGTTTACGAGATTTGAGCCAACATAAACTTCAGTTCTCATTTCAGATCCCACAAATACTCTTTCATGTAGCACATTGCATAAATATTAGTATTTTAAGGTATTCCACGTCGAAAGGGAAACTTTCCAAGTAGCATATTCTTAATAGCTGGCAATCCACCCATCATGAGGTGATTTCTCTCTTCGGCTGAGTACATTTTCCTGCGATTTAAGAATGGAAATACGAATGTTAATGAGAGAAGTGACGTCGGAACTACGGAGAATAAACAGCAAAAACAAATAGAATATATATTTACGGACGGAAAGTGATTTTTACGTAAATTAATCATGTTAGATGTCTAACAAGTGACATTTACAGCTAGTTTCACTTGGCATGCAAGAGAATACAACGATAATTACACATATTCAGAAACGTTGGTGACGAAAACCCAGGAATTTTGGAAGAACCATTTAGATTTTTCTTCTAAATGCTGTTGTTTACCACATCCACTAAATATCAATCAGCTTAGACTGGCACTGAACACAGGAAAAGATTCAGAGCAAGACTGGTTTTATCTTACAGAAGAGCTATTTATGGAACTGCTTTCATTATATGAGATGTTATAAAAGAATAGTACGTTTGTTTGTTAAATGGGTGAATCAAGAAAGACAGTTATTGATAAATCTCATCGTATATGATTTAATCTACATTAATAATGGGGAAACTAGTGTGATCGACTCTCAATCAGTTTCTCAGCATACTCAGAACGGACAACCTTCCATAATTTTAAATCCACATCTGCGAATAAACCCTGCTATCAGCCTTTCGGCGTGTGACAAGGGTTCCATGCACCATTAATCTGTATCTATAAATGATTAATTTCGCGTGTCGTTCGCAGAAAATATGAATTCTTGAAGAGACCTGTTCTACCATCTAGCTTCTTGAGGTTTCTTGAAGTATATGACGGCCTATGTAACACTGAGTACACGCAATATCGGCTACTTCTTCTAATAATGCACTTTATCCGAATATATTAAGTAAATTTATCCTTTGTTTAATTATTCCATCTTCTAAATTTCCTATCATGCGTCCTGAATCACCTCAGTAACGCTCAAAGACTTATCGTGAAAAATGTTTACAAAACGTGTCGCTTTCCGCTGTACCTTTTTTTAATTCACAAATACAGTTCTTGTCAGCATGAACCCGTACGCTATACACAAACTCAAGGTGAGGCCTAACTGACGCAAAGTAATATCGATTGCGGACTTTTTCTTCGCTCCTACCGACCATTTTCTTAACGAAGCCGAGTCTCTTAAGTGCTCGTCCATTTGTATTACGGATGTGGGTGCCTCGTGTTAAGCTATGAGGGTTACGATGTTTCACTGACTCTCCTGTTAATAAGTTTTCCCCTCGGAGTTAGTAGGAACAAGTAATAGCAATAAATTTTCTTTCGAAGAAAATACAGGTGACGATTTTCCTGAAAATGCAAAACTGATCGTGTAATTTTTCTCCGAAAAGTCTTTTTACTTAGACTAGTTCACATTTACCGAATAATATCTGGCAATGATATGTAAGGAATGGGAAGTGTTAAAAAAATGTAATGGAAACACCAACTACTTTAGGAAAAAGTCAGAATTGCAAAATAAAACTCAGGTCACAAACAACAAACCCTTTCTTGAGTAGAGGAATAACGGAGCGGAATTACGTGGGTAGTACTCTAAGTTCTTGAATACAAATCTTTTGGGAAGATTTGTCCTTCCGTAATGAAGTTGTGGAGATGTCGTACTATGTTAAAGCAGTTGTGGTAAATTTCAAAGACGAAACATAGGAGTAAGGAACCGTCAGGTAGGGTGGTGTACAGTAGGAATTCCATGTGCCTAAGTAATCGTAAAGAACCCTAGAAAATATTGCATGATATAAAATGTAGTTGTAATGATATAAAAGGAAACGAGGGAATTTTTTCTCTTGATTATCAGTTAATGTATCAATTTATCTTTAAATTGTATACTGTTTGATTAATTATTCAGCCGTCATCCGAATGAACAATGTAAATAACTTATTATTATTTTTTAATTAATTTTGAATGCATTGTGACATAAGTAATAACGCCAGACTTGCGTCTAACTGAAGAGGAAAATTAGTCATATTTAGATATCTTCTTATACGCTCTTTTTTACAAAACTAACAAATTAACTCAGTATTTGCATATGTTCTATCATCCGCGCTCCAAAAAAATATGACAAACGATAATGCGAATGCTGCTCATTGCTCTGGGAATGACACGCCACCGTTTTCCTTCTTACGGATTTACATTTGCTAAAACAAACCTGAAGGAGAATGTGTTCCGAGAAAAGCACGTTTTTTACTTATCTGACATTTGAGATATTTCGAGAGAGAGAGCTATTCTTTTTCGATCATGGCGACCCTTTCAACGGTTGACCTTTAGGGCATCCTTCATGTCAAGGTGAGGACGCAGGTCAACTGAACACGTTACCTTATAAAAACGAATCGCTTATGCAATTTTTCCGGAAGCATATAACTGGAGGGATCTTAAAAGTAGACCAATGTAGTTGTTGGACGAATTGAATATGTTGAAGAATATTTTGAAAAATGAAATGGATTCGGGCTTTTCAGGAATACAGAGTATATATCATCAATTGAAACAGCCATAACGACTGAAAGATATAACCTGATTTAAACCATTTCCAACATCTTTGATTTCGAAGGCCCATTTTATCGAATTGAAAGGATATTAAATTTAACACTTTATTGAGCGGAACGTAACACAACCTATGATAATGACAAGTGGAAGAAAAAAATTACGTCGAATTGGAAAGCGAGATTTAAGTTGGAATGGAAAATTAATGCAGCTCGTTTGCTTTTATGAAGTAGAACCAATAAAGTTTCTAAAAGTTCCGCTAAGAGCTCTTCTCAATCTTTTCAATCGAGGAAACTAGAAATCAAAATACATTTAAACTACTGCAATGTTCAGTTTAGCGTTTCCGTTGAATACATCGTTGTCAATACCAGTATATTATATTATTTCCACTCGAAGTTACCTCGATTGCCACCGATTGAGATATTACTTGCTTTCATTTATTTCAATCAAGTTAATTAAAGGAGAAAATGTATTTGAATATTAGAAACTCGTTCTGCTCTGGTAGGTCACAGTAACACATTTGCTATGTATCCTATTCAAATTCTTTGAAATTCATCGCATAAATAAAGATGATTTAGCATGGAATCAGGAAAAATTGCTCTGATCTCTAATTTAGAGGTGAAATATCAATCACAGATGATAAAAATTGGTCGGTCATATTCACAATACACAATACTTCTCTTCTGGATTATGTTTCATTATAATTATTGATAACTACAGGTTGAAATCAACGGAAGCGAAATCACCTTTACTTAAATACCGGGTAAGTACTTTGTCTCTTGCGTAACTCAAGATAATATTTTAGAAAACACACTACAGGATTACTTTTGTCGCCATTTCTATGCGCTGGATTTCTTTACATATCTTTCGTTTTTCTACGAAGGCCTTTAGATCAGGAGTTTCACCTACAACTCGTATCGTTCTGTATTTGTAACTACTTATAGTCTGTATTTATCTGCAGCTATTGATAGTTCGTATTTATTAGTAGCTACTGATAGTTTGTATTTATTTATCTACTAGTTTTGTTCTGTCAATTTGCATCTATTAATTTAAAATAATTATCTAGTGTTTATATTTTTCGGTATGTTATTTTTCAGTATGTTTGTACGTATTGATTTATTTATCTACGTGTACCTTGTATATAGCATTGTTTTACGTAATAATGTAAAATTAAAATGTAATACCTCTAGAGGTTTAGTGGGAGTTTAGCCTAATCTCGCCGTAAGATTTTAGAAATAATGATAAACTTAATTTGTAATTTAAGTGTAATGGCCCAGTATGTCCCAACATCAACACGGTTAAAGTATTTTTATGGTTATGAGTAGTTTAACTGCGTTATACATATTTCTTTGTTTTATTTATGCACCATAATTTATTTTCATATCATTTCCATAAGGATTAACTAAAATTATAGTGAAGCCAATGCATTCATTCTGGTAGGAACAGGCTGCATCGAAGACATTCAAATTGTCAACTAAAAGGGCTGGCGGGCTGCATTGGCTAACGCAATAACGAAAAATATTGCAAGTTCTAAGCGAGTTCAGTGAAAATCGCATTTTGAATATTTAGGTGACAGCGTTGCAGGATCAGACGTAAGAACCTATTCAGATATCTTCGCAAACAAAAAAGTAATAAAGAGAAGTAACGTATTCGAGACTAGATGTGGATTGAAGTGAAACGATGAACCCTTATGGCCTTTTATGTCATATGGAAAGGGAAGAAGGATCCTAAGGAATGGAAAGAACTGGAAAACGTAGGATTATTAAAAGGAAATGGAGGACTAAAAAGCTGGTGACCTATCTAAGGGTAGCTTCTTATTTTCACAATGTGTTCCAGTACCTGAGGCCCTTTCTTCACCGCCTTTGACTGAATCCAAAATCCTTTGGTACTTTTATATATTTTATAGCTCCTGCCCTTTGAAATGGCCCTTTTATTACTTAGAGTAGCTCCTTTCCTCTTAAAGTAATACATCGCACTTTCTGGGTTAACTTCGGATGGCATTTTAAGTCGTCCAGATCGTAAAATCTTTTCCAAGCGTTTTTCTCGGAAAGAAGTCTTACTTAATAACCATCTTCCATGGGTTCAAGGTTCCATTTAACGATGTCAATATATTTTAAGAAAATAATTTAAATGCTATTTTACTATTAGATACATTACGATACAGTGCTAAGACTTTCTGATTCGTCCACTTCATCCAGAATTTAATGAACATGTGATACAAATATCATAAATAATATGATAATTTGGAAATGCATCCTTTAAAATTGTTTTCATGAGGTTAACCTCTTTATTTTCGTATTTGTTCAAAGTTATCCGATTTATTTAACTGATTGTGACGTCTCAAAAGGTCCATGACATTTCGTTCAAATATTTGACTTCATTACTAAGTGATACTCTTCTCACAACTTTTATTAATAGACAGACATTTTAAAAGTGGATGAGCTCTTATCTGTGTGAGTGACTTCAATTATTCCCTTCATAAAATATTAGTTAACGAAAAATGTAATCACCGAAGGCACGACCATAATTAGCACCAATAAATTCATTATTGCCTGACTTCAATTGTACAAATAATGAGTATCTTTAAAAATACCAATCAGGGATGTTCTAATTTCCTAACGTAGCAGAACGAAAGTAGGAGCCAGCTTAGCTTAAGAAGGCAAGTTTTCCGCGCCACAAGTACCATTCAAATTTCAAGAAATGCAACGGGTTTTAAAAAAACATTCTCAAAAAGGCTCAAATGGAGTCTATAAAAGAAACCAACTTTGCTTCCCGGCGGCATGGGCCTATTAAGAGTCCAAATTAACTGTAGCCTCGAAGAGAAAGTCTTCAACCAATGTCCCTAGCCAGTACTGACTTAATGAAGTGAAATTAATGTTTCACCGCTATAATAAACCAGCTAGTTCAGAACAAATACTGTGCAATGGAATACAGTACGAATAGAATCAAAAAGAGAAACAAACGAAAGTGAGCGTTGAAGGTGATGGAAGAAGTGGTTGAAATAATATTTAAAATAGGGTTATTAATACTGGGGTAGGCATGCCATGTGGTTTGGAGTAACAGTTTTAAAAAATCAGCTGTTCTCATCTGAATACCGTGATGTAATATTAGGGTTAATTAGTATCAAGAAGTTGAAAATGCAAAAAATTGGTAAAGTGCTTGCGAAGACTACACCCTGCGTTGCGTATGTTCGCATAATTAAATAAAGACTGAGTTTAAAATCATATATATTAATGAGATCTAAACATTTTTAAGGGAATATTTCAGTCCTCACACTAGACGGCAATGATGGCTGAATAGCCATGACATCTCTCCAAAGCTCGCATCGCCGCCAACCATCCGCCAGACAGTCCCTAAGCCTTCCATTAAAAACCATTAGCCGTACAGCGTTCGTGCCCAACGCGGTGGGCACACGTTGACACCCGGGCTTTCCCGAGAGCACCCCTTACGGGCCACATATCCACACATTCTGCACACGCTGCCCCTCGGATATGATGCCAAACTGCGAGCGACAGAATGCCACTCGTGCATTCGCACCTACATGCAACTGTAAAAGCAGTGGGTTGCTTCTTCCACTTTTTTCGACATCCACTTCTCCCTCTACACTTCACTCCGCAACCTGCCCTGAATGCTGAGCCCACTTCATACACAAGCACGCTCGCGAAATTCCCGTGAAAAAGAATGATTTTTAACAAGCAGTCCATTAGCGCGTGCGAGCTGATTAACTACTGTATGAAAATGAAGTTTCGTTCCATGAATTATTACCATGCTAAGCGAATAGTTTCGTTCTCTCTAGGACTATTATGTGAGCTGTGTTGTCGATCTTTCATATTTCAATTTCGTTCTCTTTCGAAAACTTTCAATTTTATTACCAAGATAATTGAAATGTTGATGATGATTTACCCTTAGACTTAGTTTTTTGCGTCACAAGTATCCAAAAGTATCGTTCACTTCACTTATTCTTCAATGTCACTGTTTTTAACTATATTTTCTTATATAACTAAAATAACATACAGCAGCTTTGGATTATTAATTTTAAATTTAACTCGTTTTTATTTTATGACGTATAACCATGAATATACGATTTATGCGCACCAAACATACTCGTATTGGTCCTTTAGTCTAGTAACTTTAAAAATATTTATATACCTTTGAAGTGAAACAGATGTAACCAATCAGACTTCATAACACGCAGGTTTTAATATAAAAAAGTCGTACGCGTGAGTTTATCTACGGAAACATAATGCGCTGTCGATTCTGAAAACATGCAAATATAGTTTCCCACAAAATATTGCGGGTTTCTCTACTAAATGAAGCCCTATTTTTTCTAGGTCACCAAGTTAATACCCTGCCAACGTTATCTCTCATTTATATTTAATCGGGAGTTTGTTTCCCACATATGGATACTTATAATGGGTCCTATTTTTCGTACACATGAGCAGATTCGCTGGACAAATGGAGATCCAACCCCAAATCCGAACTGAGCGCTGTGCCCAACACGTGCGCATAATAAAAAGCCGGTATCACGAAAGGAATTGTTTTAATATTTCCAATGATATCTTTTCCAGTAGGGAATGTATTGCAATACGTTATATATTCATCTCCCTGAGGAATGTAGATTACCTTCCGTAAAAAAATGCTACCTAAATTATTTAACGCATTGCAACGAACCTGTCAGAATGGTTGTTTGATATTTACTATCATCATTATCATCATTAAGACTTAAAATTGGTAAATCGTTACATAAGTAAACAAAAATGAAATAACTGGAAACATATTATTATTATTTCTAATGCAAAACGGAAACGGGTATTGTATAAATAGAAGAGCTGAACCAAACAGAGTAAGTACATTATTTATTGACCGTCTTTCTATTTTCTAATCAGTAAGGAAAAGGAACATGGCTGCGGTAAGACAGACTCCGAGAAAAGCTCCTAGTAGCCGTTGTTTGCAAGCAAACTAACCGTTGAAGAATTCCCACCAGCAGGGTTTAGGATTGTAAGTGGTCGCGCTTTGGAAGTATTGTCCTCAATAGGTATTTCGGTAAATATGTTGCCATCTTCGGAGGAGAAGAAAAACTTTGTGTGGTGGGGGAGGGGGAGGGTATTTTTTTGTGCGACGTTCATATCTCATAAGATTTCTTTTAGCCACTTTTACTCCCCTACACATGTGCTTTCAAAATAATCTGTACGGCGAAAATTTGCATAAATAATATACTTCTTTAGAAATAGAAAGTAAAATATTCAACCCAACGTTCTTATATACGTAAATTAATACCTAATTACATACCTCTTAAAACTATAAATTCCAGCAAGTTGGAAATCTATAGGTTCACTATAAAAGAAAATGGATTATGTGGGCTTTCACGTGGTGGTATTCCTGACAATCAGAAGCAAGCTAACAGGTAATGATTTCTTTGCACACGTGCACGCCACGAAAATGCCCCTTTTGTGGCGTTTGTGTAAATAATTTATTCTCTGCCAGCTTGCTTATGATTCACTATAAAAATAAAGTTACGGCAGCAATATGAATAATATTTCAGCATTATATAGTCCAATGAATTAAACCAATTTTAATTTCACCTCAGAATAAAAGATTCATGAGATCAAAATATTCAACATTTTGGAAAATAGTCGGGCTTGGGACCTATCAATAGCCCTGGCTTGGACCACCCTGATGTCGACGGAACGCCTAAAAATGAAAGATCTCAAGCAGCAGTGCGACGCATTCTAAAATGTTTGGGAATAAAATTTTGCTCTATCGCTCGGCTTGCTTCTGTAGCGTATATTGACGATGTTTAATACGAATTCCCGAGCTATCTGATGCGGAAAGCTAGCGGTGCCGGAGCTTTGCCGGTGTTTTTCCCTAGCATGATTGTTATCTCTCTCCGCCGTAAAATCGCATTACCTCTTGATTCCTCCAATCCCCCGATTATTATTTCGCGGAAATTCCATCCCCTTTCCCTAATGAAATTTTCGGGGCCGAGAAATGGAAATAAAGCAGACGGAATGTTGCGGTGTTAAATTTCCGAAACCTTCGAGCGCCTTCGCACCCTTTTACTCCCTGAAAAGAGGGGAGAAGTTCCGGGAACTCTTCGCGGATAAGGTAAATAAATTCTATAAACGGCACCTTGTAACCCGTTTTTTTAATTAGGCTCATTGTTACCCGAAAACTTAATCGGTCGAAAGGTGCCGCCATCCTGTATCGCTTAGTGGTTGCGATCAGAGGTGTGGAAGCTGTAGGTTACGCCGCTTTCGCCGCCGACAGATAGTAATGTGCTTGAGTTAGTGACCCACTTAAAAATCCTTCTGTTTCGTTACAATGCTCAATCTTTGATCTTTCAAAGGATTCCAGAGAGGATGAGATGAACGCAATATAATATACTCCTGTGACGACGGAATTCCGAAACTAATTCATTTAACTATGACTGCCGGTATATCAAAGGAAACTTACGTCCTTGTTCAACTGCCTCTACTATATCTTGTTTGCCGAATCATTTCGAATTCTCTAACGCGGCGGTTCCTAAACATCAGTAGGCTGAAGACCCGGTCTTGCTATTTTTTTGTTTCGCGTGCCGCTAAAACATAAAATAGTAAGTATAGTAAATTCGGCTACGCATTATAATATGCATATTACTGTGCATTGAAATGCTTTAATCGATTTATTCGACCGGTTTTTAACGATTCTATTACACGTCTATCTATTTAATCACTTTAGTTAGTCAAATTTATATATTTAAATATGATAAAGCTGCGGAAAATAGTAAAGCACACTCTAAAGTATACAAACATATAACTGATCATTAATTAAGACAAACATTTTCACACATAGACTCATTCAAATTTTAAGAGAGGGCCAAGCATAGGGAACCGCTGCTATAAGCAGTTAACTATTTATGTTCCCGGGGATTAAACAAATTACGCGATTTTGACATTTTTACATAATGTATCCCTTACATTAGATTGGAAATTCAAAACACCTAGGTTAGACTAAATAATGGATTATACACTATAAACCACTGACATTAAGTGCATCTGAAAATAATGAAGTGCCCCCAAGTTTTAAATTATGCTTACCAAAAATACTAAATCCATTTACCGCGTAGGAAATCACAAATCAGTATATAATTGCCTCAGGGAGAAAGATTTTAATTGATAAATAGGAATCTATTTCTTCTGAAATTTACTTCCAAAATGAATACACTCTCAATTACAGTTTCAATAAACTGATGGAGAACAGTGTCGCTATGATTTTTTCTATTGTAGAAAATTACGCTGAAAATAGTTGGAAAGCTTTAGTGTACAATTACATATCATTAATACTACAAAATCTGGAGATTCCTCAGCTAACCAAGTAGTCCAATCTAAATGCCTAAAAACTAATGCCCGAAAGATTAACTGAAACTTTAACTACTTCCCATATTTGTCCATTTTACGCGGTATAAAAGTTAATTTAGTAAATACGTAGTCTAATATGCGTGAATTAAAGAAACAATAGTAATTCTTATGCAGCGAGAAGTGTAAGAAAACAAGTTCGATTTTGAATACGAATATATATTTCTAATCCCTACTATTCATTTATTCGTGAATATAACTTAAAAGTCGCGTAAGCCATTATCGTGGTCTCAAAGTCACACATTTACAAATAAGATGCTACGAAAAATATTGCATCGGCTCATGCTGAAACTTGGATTCACAACTCTGTGATTATATAATCAAATACTCGATTTATCGAAAACCTTCCGTAGAAGTGCATATTTAAAAATTCACCCTCTGAGTTAACACCATAATTAAAACTTCTGCAATCTTTATAACTAGGTATTACTAAATTAGAAAAACCTCGTAAAAAACGCAACGGCAATATCTACGCCCATAAATAATGAATTTATCTTAATGTCTCAGATAGCGTAGGGTTTTCCGCGGACTGAACGCCATATTTACGTTTTATCGCACCTTGATTTAAAGGCGCTATGGACAAAAAAGATAACAGGAATTGATGATACGGTGAAATATTCTGGATTAGCGAGGGCCCCAGAGGTGAGCTTAGGGTCTCAATGCTTTCCGTGAACGTGGTGCGAAATTTCAGATATGACGCCAGAGACTCCGAGTATCTCCATTAGACCCGCATTAAAACCGAAATTTCTCTCCGTTATCGAAGGAGCGCGATATAAATTTCGAATAAAACCACCAAAATGATCAAACTCCCATACCTTTACTTTCACCGAGGCACTAAGAGGAACGGCCGAATTTACGAGCTTGTTATTTTAATCGCCTGTTTCCCGAACGTTAATTAGATACTCGAGCAAGAAGCGAATGCTCTCATGGAAAAAACATAGATTATCCATTTGAGGGACTTGTTTACAAGGGAGTGTACCGACTATCAGCTTAGAGAGATATTAAATGCGTGTAAGGTTGAAAGGATGAGGTAAAAGGATTCTCGTCCCCTTGTTGAAGTTACCCGAATTCGGTTGGAATGATCATCTTACGCTATTTCATTCCTTCGGAAATTCCTCTACAACATTCTTATCGCTCAGTTACTATTGGAATTAATACATTAAATACGGCCTTCCGTGTGAAAAGGCATATTAAGCACTATTGGAGAAGGATGTGCTATCAAAATCTATTTTCAGATCACATAAATACATCACAGTATGTCTTCTTGAGGAATACTTAATTTGGACCGTGAATGCATCAGGTAAAAATTTTGATATG
Organism: Ladona fulva; assembly: GCA_000376725.2. Classification (NCBI taxonomy): domain Eukaryota; kingdom Metazoa; phylum Arthropoda; class Insecta; order Odonata; family Libellulidae; genus Ladona; species Ladona fulva. The sequence goes on along the minus strand of KZ308401.1, from coordinate 881,719 downwards.
CTCATAAAACATTGAAATTAGTGGTCCAAAAAAAGCTTCGGAAACGTCTTTAAATGGTGATCATACAATAATTCGTGTAATTTTAGAAAAAGCTTTTTCTCACGGAAAAACGGGCAAGGGTGACATTGCGCAAGATGGTGCGCACTCAGGAAAAATCCCAAGGAAGAATGGACTTGAAAAAAGTCTGGCGGGACCGGGAAATTCCCGGTCCCGTCAGAATTTTTTTAAGTCCATTCTTCCTTGGGAAGCATTTTTCTAGCTTTGCTCTTTTGTCCATTGTATTTATATTTATATTTCCATCGACAGATTTTTAGAAGGCAAGAAAAACCACAAGGGATGGTCTTCAGTGGTCAGAACTCCAGTCCAGAAAGGGAGAGGCATAAGTTCGAATCTCAGATATGTCAACATTATTCGCATGTTTAGTCTTGGCTTATACATTAAGTGAACCGTGAGGTAAAAACTTCTAAGGAAAATAATTTAGTTTTTATTTTCGGCAAATTAAGAAGTTTATTAATAGCTTTACCATGAATATTCCACAGCCTGCGTGCATGTACCCCAAATAAGAGTTTGTTAAACAGAAAAAAAAAATTCCGAAAATGTATAAATATAGCTACAAAGCTACTCTAATTTTACTTTAAATTAAATTCTATTATTCTAGATCCTTCATTATATTGATGTGTTTCGTGCTAGCGTGCTAAAGCAACTCACGGTCTGAGGTTTTTGGAAATTAACGATATTAGTTTTAGTGGATTAAATGATGAATACTTAGACAACGCTGCTAAAATAGGTAATTAAGATTATATCTCTATTCCTCATCAAAATATATATCGAGCCATACGATGACGAATACTTCGACACTGGCAGTTGTGGAAGAAACAATCAACTTCCAAAAACACATTAAAATTTTGTATCTTAAAAAGTCAGCATGTCGTACTAAATATTCCGTGATATAGAATGTGACATAAAAATTAAACAACTAATCGTGGAAAATAATAAATAAACTGCAAGTTAAAGACAGGTTTTGTGACTAAGACATGTCCTACTTCTTCTTAGCCATCGTCAGCCTAAATATATTCCAAAATAATACTAATTTGAATTAAAAGAAGATAAGGAAATAAGAAATTGAAATTTGTGGGTTAATTAGCAAAATTATTTGCAGAATTAGTAGAGATTGAATGTTAAAGACTAGTATAGTTTGTTGAAATTTCTCTTTTAATACCATAATGCCATGCTTTAACTTAGTGAAATCAAGGAATAGGGAACTGTTTGTTGGATTGTATTGGACATCTTGTGGATTTTAGGATATTATTAATCCTTTTTCCTTTTTTCTCATATTCTACATTTTCCTTTAGATTTTGTTTCGAACTTAATATGGTAAAACTGTTTGACTTTGTGAAATTGTATGAATTGTTTCTACCATGCGTTTTTCGATTAAAATATATATGGATAATGCCATTTAAAGGAAAAAGGTATACTTTACCCCGGAAGAACCATTCTGCGGCACAAGGAGGATAAATTGAATGAAAATCGTAAGTTGTACCGTTATGCCCTTTTTCTAATACTTCTTATGTAAATAATTTAAGTAAGGAAGCTGTAGAAACGAAAAATGTTAGAAAAGAAAATAAATCATACTTTCAAATATAAATTGAGAGAAGCTTAACAAAAAAGGTCGACAGAAGAAAATACCCCAACAAGGGGATAAAAACACTATGCAGTCTAATTTAGCAATTCTAATTTACATTAATAGATAAGGTAGACTATATTCAGAATAACATAGTCATGTAATTAAGATACAAAAAATAGAAGGGAGGAAAATACATTTAAAATCGATGAATGTCCATACAATTTAAAAATAAAAGTGCTAAACNTCCCTCTCTTATTTTCTTAGAATAGGCCGACCTTCGCAGTAGGTAAATGAGCGTTGACAAAGGAATGAGCTATACCATACTATTATAGAGGTAAAATATTGTCTCTGGTTACGTTAAGATATATCATGTAATTAAGATACAAAAAATAGAAGGGAGGAAAATACATTTAAAATCGATGAATGTCCATACAATTTAAAAATAAAAGTGCTAAACCCGACTACTGAGATGGCTTTCGTTTTTCAACAGAAATAATTTCTGTGATTCTAATAAAGTAAACAAATAGTCAAAAATGTCTCCTGTGGAAATACAAAGGTTAACCCATGTCAGATGGTATTACCTTTCCAGAAGCCGAGCTTCTTCATGACAATTCTTAAAAAAATCAGTGCAGTTTTAAGGAAAATAGAAATATTCTTCGAAAAGATGATAAAAATCTAATGACGTTACAAGAGGTATCTTAGAACTAAAAAACATGCATAGAAAATTCAAAATGCAACGATGCATATAGTTTATCATTACCTAGCAAAGAGGTTCCGAACCAACCGCCTTCTGGCCGTATACGGCCTTCCATATCTTGCTAAACAAATACCCTTGTTAAAACTGCCCCATTTCCTAATCTTTCCACTGAAGCCAAGTGGATATAAAATAGATAATGTTCCCTTTTTAGTTCACTTAGTTTATTACTTAGTTTTATGAAACATAATATCGATGCCAAGGTACTTAAATATTGGCTGTACTCCACTTTTGTGCAGCTGAATGGTTTCTTTAGCTATCTTTCGACGGGAAAAATTCCCCACCTTTGACCTAAAACAACGATTACAGACAGACTACTTCTTAAATATAATATACAAAACTTTAATGAAAGAGATACGTCTGTTGATTAATTCAAACCCTTCAGTTGCTCCTCATTAGCAGCACTTTCGTGCGCCACTCACTTTGAAAGAACGCGGCCAAATCTTATAAGAGCTACGTCTAAGAGCGATACTTCGACTCCTTTTATTTCCACCCACTCCCCAATCGCCAACTCTCGTGCTTTCGTCGCATCGGCCCGAGTTTCTTTAACGAATGCAAGTGGCATGCGAGTTCAGATAAAACAGCGCAGTTCTCGGCGGGAGTTATAACAGATTCCGCCACCACCCGCCGAACTTCCCACCCTCGCGAAGAACTCCGCTCTAACTTCCCCGAAAGCATTTAAAAAAATAACACCGAGAGAGGAATAAGGGAGCGATGGAAGGATGCAAAAACTGTTTCTCGCCCGTAAGACCACTCGGAACTCCACTTTTTCCTCTCGCGAAAGTCACCCTCTCTAGCAGACAGGTCCCATTCAGCTCAGTTAAGCAACTCTCCAACCCACGCGGTGCCATCCCACCCTCCTTCACCCTTTTTATTTAAACCGTCTTGCGCACACCCCACCGAAGAAGCTTTCCAAACATCACTCGAAAAAATTCCCCCTTTTCCCTCTGAGGAAGGGAAAAAAATCTGGAAATTCTTTCCATTCGAAATGCCCTCTTCCTTACGGATTGCTCGCTCTTTATCCTTCCCCGACGAGCGCACTCCAAAAATAAAAATAGAAGTCTGGTGATCGTAACCCAGGCTCACTTCCAAGACATTGTAGCTTGTGCACTTAATCTTCTGCCTACCTCTTTAACACTCTTGAATCTGACCTAACCCCCCCCCCCCCTCTCTCTCTCTCTCTTTATCCTTTACTCGGTAAATGCAAGAGGAAATTTCGAGAGCAGATACTCGCAAATAAGAACTTTCAAATCTGTCAATCTACGTTTTAACTGAATAGTTTATGGGACGATAGTAGGGTTTCCCCATAAGGATATGGTTAATACTAATAAGTATGTGCAGTCGCTGCATTTTTGTACTTCTTTTAAGCTATCATCTACTTCATTATCCAGCATTTACGTACACTTAACAGAGATTCACTTCGTGTAATTGGTACATTTGCAAAGGAAATTGTTAATGAGACATTTGCAGTCTTACAGTATATATTTAAATTCATCATCGAAATAAAGGAGATTCAAGTCAATCTCCATTAAAAGAGGACTTCATGTGCTTAAAATATTAAATATGAATGTAAGATGTATAATTTGTAATTATATAAGGGTTTTCACATGGTCGAAACATCAGTACTTACATGTAGCAGGGGATAAAGGAGTTTAAACTTGGAAGTTGATAAAATAAACTGTTGTCTGATTTCCAGTTAGCATATGTAATTATTAATTTTTCACTCATTAAGAATTTCACTATTACTTTTCCATTTTCCTTGTTTATGCATACATATGGCATATATTAACATTCAATAAAATTACAATATAAGATCAAATATTGCAAATTTGCATTTTTATCATATATTTACCTATCCTTCATATTTCGATTTATTATGTATCAATCTTACGAGAATTCGGTCAGATTAGCCTTTTACTATCTCGTCCATTTTTACGTTAACGCTGTAAGTTGTTTTTCACATACATATATTACCTTGCTTTGGCGTCTTCTAAGCCACGTCTCCAAACGGAAACTTTTAAAACTAATTATCTAATTATAATTCAATTCAATAAGCGGAAGAAATAATTTCCTTCGCTAAATTCACTAACATATTCCTTATATCTCACCCACATTTACTATCGACCATACTGTTGATGCGGTTCTGCACAACATTTCGTCGTGACCAGAGATGGATCTGCATGATTATATGTTGAGGGTAATGGTAAGATTATGTCTTATTGTTAGTTTAAAATTTGGCTGGACTCTAATTACTATTAACACTGCCATCTTTCCCGAGCATTTTGATATATGATACCCGTACATTTTCTATTCAAATATATGCACATTTATCTCATTTGCATTCACTTGGACGATAGCAACTCGCGAGAGGGGAAACTTAGGGGGTATTCGCTCGCCAATCGTCATTCTGTGAATGCTGTTTGCACATGACCACCCTCTCGTTTTTTCGTAATAAGCGCTCCCTCTTTTATTTTCTTAGAATAGGCCGACCTTCGCAGTAGGTAAATGAGCGTTGACAAAGGAATGAGCTATACCATACTATTATAGAGGTAAAATATTGTCTCTGGTTACGTTAAGATATATCCGATACGCATGTACCAATGTATGTATCAACACTACACTATAAACTGCTTAGTGTTTTTCGTAATTTATAATTTTATGCATGAATAATGCCAATTATGATTTAGCTTAACTCCCCAGTTTTAAGTTTTCAGACTTCCATTCGATTCCTTTCCCTAACTCCCTCTTCGTCTTCTCTCTCCTAAACCCCTCCACTTACACATCTTCTCTCTTCGCCTTCCCTTCTTCCTTCATTCCTTCCCCAAGAGACTCATTATTTATCATACGTCTCCCGCCATGCCACCTACAATTCTCGTTTCGTTATATCTGCTTCCCTCCATTCTTATCCGCCCACTCCATCACCCCCCTCCTAATCTCTCTTTCCTCCCCGGATTTGGCTGCCATCTTCCGTATTCCCAACCATAATTATCCATCCTCTTCCTTCCTTTGTGATAAGACCCTCTAATCAACTCTGTTGCCGCCTTAATACTCCATGTTTCAGAAATCGGGGCAAAAGCTATGCGGAGTAAGACCGACCTTTCCTTAATATCCCTGTTTCTTCAGTCAGACCAAGTCCTAATTTCAGATGCTTAATTGGAAACTCTACTTATTGATTAACGTAGGATAAACGTGTGAAAAAGGAATTTAAAAATCTCACTTTTGCATATTTTTCACTGGTTCGTCGAAAGCATTCCTGGACTGAACAAACCCCTGAAAATGTGTGAAAGTGGGCTTTTGAAAATACCTTGTCAAGGATTTACACACAGTTAGTCCTTGATCAATTTATTTTAAACTTGTTGAACTCCATTTCATCCTTCGTTTACATTTCTTAACAAATCTTAGAAAATGTCTTCTGGTATTCCTTAACATTTCGCTATGAATTATACTGCCCTTCGTGTAATTAATTGAAATATTACTAATCTTACACACTATTCTTTTCCTTTGTTAAGAATGAGAAGCCAAATGTTAACTCAGTCAATATACTTCCTCTTGGCTTTAGAATATATTTAGTTGCATCCCTCAAGAATGTAAGGGGAAATAATACGTGTTTATTACAGTTGCACAGATAGATTTTCATGCCTGAAGAAACTGTTTTCTCAGTCTTAAAAACAATGTGTGTAATTTTAATATTAAAGGTATCGACCATTACGAGAAAAATTACTTTGAAGACAAAAATGTTTATAAGAATCTGTTTACATTGTATTACATTGAATCTAGTAAGGGAATGATGCAGAATGACTTTAAAATTGAGTGTAGGATACATACTCGCAAACTCGAAAAAGTGCAGCGCAAGATGTTACCATAAAACAGAATAGAGACGGTATTTTACATCGAATAGACGCATTATCCTAGAGAGTATGCAACTAGCAAATGAAAGGAAGTATTGGTGGTGGTCTGATCTCCAAGGGGCAAACTGCTAATTCCTAACTCGTTATAGGACAGGAAAGGGATCTGGATATGATCAAGCTCAACTTTGTGGAAGGGAACCATACTAAATAAGGTACGAACACTTAGTGACTTAGAACACTTAGCAACATATCTGTGGAAGTTACTAAGTGTTCGTACCTTATTTAGTAGACAGGATAGGGCTTGAATGTTTTAACAGATAACTAAACAAAGGCGGTCTTTATGCTTTCAGTTTCTGGTTGCATGACCATCGCTTTGGCTGAGAATTAAGTGGTTGCATTAAAAAAATAAACAAATTATCTCCGTTGAGTTATTGCCTGGCATAGGAGCAAAGGTTAATGGTTCTCGTAAGCCCTTAAAATAAATATGAGACCAAATGCTTATAATAAAGCAACGATTGGCAAAAATCAAAGAGAAACCTAAGAACAGAGAGAATTTCACTTTGCTAAGATCTTTATGTTAAAAAAAGCACGACCTCTTTCTCACAATCACGTAACGCTATAAATTAGATATATTACTTGTGGAGAAGCCGATTTCAAATTTCTTGGAATTTGAACTCGGAAAATTTTATTTATATTTTATCAGCACTTCTCAATCGATGGGATGTGTCGCTCTTCTGGATAACAAATCTCTCAGCATTTACTATCGAACTGGCTATCCATCAGCTGATTTTATTTCGTTGTATTGTTTACTCCATATTCTCTTCTTCTGTCCATTAATCCCTTGGAAGAATTTTGCTCTTCAAATTCCTTCAAGCTTTTGCCAATTTTAGCTTAAAATGATATCAGTAGCAATAGTGGTTTATATAATTTATGAAGGGTCAGTTGTGAAATAACAAGCACTCCTTCATGCCTTGTTGAAACTTGGATTTACTGAGTAGTTAAATGAGGAACACGATACCAGAGAAGTTGGAAAACGCAATATTGGATGGTAAATTATTCAAAATTGTATCCCATTGTGCACTATAAAGAAATACGCAATTTAAACTTACATTTAATCCCTACAAGCCGCCAATGGCGCGTGCTAAGGGGTGTAAGAAAACCGATAATCCTACCACACCATAACTACTATTAGCTTCTCTAGTACTGCGAGGGAAAAACTACCAGAGGTAACTATCCGTATTGGCAATCACTTTCCTGAATCGCTTCTTAGTTTTCTCTCTGAAATTGCGCTCGTTGCTAACTGGAATAACAATATTATCTATCTCGTCGACGAGATCTGTTGTGACAATATTGTGTAGTTGGTCAAATTGGAGATGACAAAATTGAACTGAGATCTACAATTGATAACATTTCTATATCACGCTTGAATGGTTATGCATGTAAGCTGAAAACCATAAAGAATTAAAAAAATCTATCAGACCGTTAATTTAAAAAAGCATATATATGTGGAAACGTGAAATTTAGCCAACGCGTTTAGGCGCTGAACAGGAGTGTGACAAACTTATGCAAATAGCGTGTGCATCTCACATTTTGGTTGCGCTCTGAAGCGAATGTTTCAGGAGACGATACTTTAAATTATTTTACGTAATACAGGAGGAGGAGGAGTTTTTTACGAGAATTTTACGACTCGGATATGAATATTTTATGCGCAAATAACTTCTCCGGCCTTCCATAATACCATGTTATGTTTATTTTCAAAGTTAAATGGTTAAAGTCATATGCGTTTTAAAGCTATATGTTTCAGAAGCAAAAATGTTTGAAACAGAAACAACGTTCATGATTTCACGACATTAACCCTTGATCTAAAGGTGACAATCGATTTGGAAGTAGGTCCCAGCGCGCATGTCCCCTTCCCATAAAAGATGGGTAGCATAAGGACTGACGTAATCTATGGAAAAAAAAACATTTTTGCAGTTATTGGAATTCTCTAGAGCATGTGCTTTCATGATAGAAATTCAAATTTGCTCCTCGTGAAGTCTATCGTTGATGGATTTTTTGTTTCATTTGTATGCCTAGGTCACAACAGCGACTTCAATTTTTTTATTTTGTCTTTACTGATGCAGATTTTTTTCATTTCATCCATGGAAGCTGCTAGGTCTCCGTATACCATTCGATTGAGATTTAGTTTGATGTATAATTAATATGGTAATACCTTATCATGTAGAAACAAATAGTGATCATTTGATAAATATGCATCTTAAATCACCGTATAAACGCTTATATGGTGAAATAATCCAGTTATATTTTGAAATATAGGTGCAAAGTCGCGTTAACAGCGATATCTCCACTGAAATATTGTATTTTAATTGTAGCAATTGTAGTTCAGAGAAAATTTTGGCCAAAAGTAAACGGCAAATTTAGAAAGTTTAAGTATTTCATGCTTCAGGCTTTCTTACGAGTTACTTAGACGATAAGTATCACAAAAATGTATACATTACTTTACATAAGAAATTAGTCAAAAGTTAATCTTTGGAAGGAAATAAATTGTGTACCCTTGCGTTTAAAATACATAATTACTAATAAATAATAATTTAGTTCGATTAGATTGATTTAATTATTCAAGCAATTAAATATAATAGATCACTAATAAATGCAACAAAATGGTCAACTATAGTAATATAAAATGTTATTGCTAGCTGAATTTAGACTTCTATTTCCTTTAACACGCCGTATGGCGGCTTGCAGGGAATTATGCAGATGTAGATGTGTACGAGGGTATTCTCGGAAGTACCATCTCTGACGTATAGATAGCGGTATTTCTCTGAATAGAAATTAGCAATCTTAAAAATCATAAATTTTAAGTTTTAAGGCGCAGCGTTGTTTAGCATTGGTTTGACAGCCATCAATAGTGTACGCTCTCAGTGAATTTGTGAAGCATGGAAAAAATTATCTTCATGCGATACAATACTTTCATTTGGAAGGTCTTACAAGGTCTAATTTGAAATATCTTGATAGTCCAACCAATATCACAGCCGAGCTAGAATTTACTCTGGGGGAGCCTGCTCCATCGTTTACAACAATAAAATATTGGCTGGTAGAGTTTAAACGAGGCTGTATGAGCTGCCAAGAAGGACATAGCACTTGTCGACCAAATGAGGTGACCACACCAGAAACGGTTAAGAAAATTCACAAGATGTAGTTGGATGACAGTTGCCATAAAGTGCGCGAGCTAGCAGACATGTCATACATTTCAAAAAGTGCTGCATAATACATATTGACTGAAAATTTGGGCATGAAAAAGCTGTTTTTTTACTAATCTTTTCATTGTTTACGTAATGGAGACCTACCATGCTGGAAAGAGTTGGTAGTACATCATCAATAAACAAACTATTTATCCCATATTACTTATGAATTTTATCTTCGAGTACAAATATTTAATTCCGTCGCAACTCAACTCTAAAATTACCTGAACTTCCCACACAAGACAATGTGTACCCCCACACACCCAAATATGAATACTAAGCCTAGATTCCAATGATCCGACGACGCTTAAGAAATTGGCTGAACGCGACAAGATTTAAACAGCAACGGGGAAGAGAGGTAGAGAAGACAAAGCGATTAACGCCACGGAGCCAAGAAGAGGAAACGGGGATGGTGGTAAGAAAGACGAGGAATGTGAGAGAAATGGGGGAAATGGAGAAGCTGAATGGTAAGAGTTCGCGCTCTGCGGTAGAGATGTGCTGAGCGCTGCGGTCGCAAAGTTTCCGCCAAGTTGAACGGGCCGCGGGGCTAAAAAGACGAGAGAAATCGCTGTGAGAAGTTTTCGGGAGTTAAGGAGCGAGGGGCGAGGGTAAGTGGAAGGCAAAATGAAGCACGAGAGAGAGTATTTGGGACGTTAGAGAATCGAGAGTGGGAGCTGGAACGGGCGCCGGTCCTCCCCTCTCGCGGGGAGAGAAGGAGGTAGGGGCTGTCGAATGAGCCCAGGATGAAGGTGGACGGCTGCGAGCAGCATAAGGGAAGGTGCACGTCGAATGCGCCGGGAGAAGTGACGTAGCCACGGGGGAGCAAGGGAGAGATATTGTGATTGAGGAAGTTGTTTAGGATGGGTAACGACACTGCATTGCTCGTATGGAGATAAAGGACAACGTGCGGGAGATTAAGGGTTGAGAGAGGTTGGCAGCTTGAAAAGGGGTTCTTTGGTGAATGCTTGTTTGCTGTACGGAGTGCATAGCAGAATGAAGATAATGCTCGGAGGTGGTTACTTGAATTGGAAAGATGAGGACTTCAAGAGAGAATTTGCTGTGGGTTAATGGGAACGGAGAAAAAACAAGTATGAATAAAAAGTGATGTTCAAAAGGCCAAAGAAATGAAATACAAAAAGTTGGAACGATTCACGGTGTTTCTTAACCTTATTCATCTATATAACCCTATTATGACGTATTTAACCAGTATCGACACCAAATTCTTATTTGAAACTTTATATTTCCTATTTTTTTGAAAATGCATAAATTTAATGGTATTTCACAACATGAAAACTGCTTACCAAGATTACAGAACTCGAAATTGAAAAAAATAATCAAGGATATATTTATATGAAAACAACTGCTTACCATTTGTTTCTAACATAAACCACGAATATTTGCAAGATAAAAGAAAACTGCAGTTGATTCTTTAAATGTAACATATACACTTCTTTTAAAGTCACTTATAAAGGATGATTAATGAAATTCTAGCAAATTTCAAGGCTAAAAGATTAAAGGTGTCTAATGAATGTAGTAAGAAACGTAATGTTGGATTTCTTACATCTATTTATTTCAGCTACTGCAAAGGATATAGGTTTCCAACTAAATCCTAATACGAATGCAAAATATTACTAACAAAATTAAATTCCTATCTGATACTGAAAGACTACTTTGACTAACAAAGCCAGTATATGTATGCCAAAATCAAAAGGTTTGCAACATAACTTGGTGGAGATAATATCATAAATGATTATTTCAATTGAGGTATCGATAATATTCAAGAACTAGGCACGTTTACTTTTCTGAGCATTACTAGTGTATTCATGAGTTTTAGAAATCGCCTCAGTCAGTTTAAAGTCCCCATCGGAACTATAGATAAGCATATCATCACTTACGTTTCTCATAAAAGTGAGTTTTTACTTTTAGTTCACTTCTTAAAAGTTCATTCTCTAATCTTTTCGTCCATAATTATTTTCCCTGGTACGTAATAGATGCCAGAGAAAACTAACACCAAGATGAAGTAAAACTACTAGTATGATAGCCATTTGGCTTTCGCTAGGAAGGAATATGGATTGATATATCTAGTAAAACGTGCCTTAGGCAGGACATGAACTCGCTGACTCTACATACGGCGTTGAACTTTCGAAGACCGACGCAGACTTCGATAAAAACGCAGGTATTGTATAATAAGAAAAACTCTCCGCTGTTCCCGGAAATAAAGCTCGACTATACAAAGGCAAAGAAATATTCACTTCAGGAAAACACTCCCGAATGGCAGGAAATGAAAGCGTGAGAGACAAAGTGGGGAAGAATTCGGAGAGGCTAATAAAGATAAAAACGAAGGGGATAATAAAAGGGAAGGAGAGGAAATAAAATTAGGAGCAGAAAGAGGGAAAAGAAAATATTAGATAGTTATATGAGTTGGAAGAGGAGGTTACCAAATTACTGTAGAGTTGGAGAAAGAGTGAGAGAGAATAAGGGTATAACGTAGGGCGTTATTAAAAAAATGTACTGGCGGACGAAAAGCTAGAGATAGAAATTCTCGAAGAAGAAGAAACTTTTACGACAGTAAGGGAGCAGAAAATAATTAGCGTAAAAATGAATTGTTAAAAAAGGAGAAACGTATCGCAATCAGAACAATTCGACGGGTTCCGATAGTTATAAAATATCGACTGTCAAATCGAATTCTTTAAAGAAAGGTTCATTTTTGACCTATTGATTTTTTGTTGGTTGAATAACGAAGTAGCGGGAAAGAAAGTTTGGAATTATGAACATGTTTCTCATTATTTGTGTTTTTAGTCCTTCCATTGCACTTGTAGAGTAGCACAAAATAATCGGTTGCCAGACCACACTGAGGTTCCGGACCAACCTTCGCGCGGAAGAACGCGAACAGAAAACATAAAGCGAATACTGATTCGTTAATAGGGGTATTAGAGAATGGAACGCTTCACCTCGTGAATTTCTCATTCCAATGACGAAAAATGTAAAAGAAATTTAAAATAACTTAAATCGATTTGAAAACATTAATATTTCATAGTTTAAGCTGTACTTTAATGTTATGTAACATTATAGTGTGTATAATTAGCCAACTTTAAATTGCAACCTAATGTTATATACATGGACTATCTACCATGTAAACTAGCTTATTCACTTACATTATCATCCTTGTATTGCATTATTAACATTTTCCCCTTTGTCATTATCTATGTTTAACGTTCTATGATAAACTAAATCTAAATGTATATATTTTATGTATCTCTCACTGTGTATGTAGTTAATTTTGTATGTGTCTTATGTTATGTAATGTATTGCCTACGGGAGGTTTTTGGAGGGTTTTCCCTCTCGTCCTTGGGCGAATGCCAGGCAATCCTATATTTAATACGTTATGCTCCCCTCCAGTGCTGCCAACTGGCCAGAAGGCCAATTTGCAGTGTCGATTAAGATAAATGAAATACATTTGTATATTGTTAGCGATAGTTGAACGACAAAGGAGCTACACTATCTGTTTCAACGTGGGAAAACGTGCAACTTCTTAATTCAAAAATAACAAAATCTTCTGTTAAGGTCAACATTTTTGCGCCACCTCTCGGGTGGTTTATCATTACTGCCATTACCTGCTTCACCGTGTTCTATCTCTAAGAAATTAAATTCTCTTCTGTAATATTCTACGATTTATGTATTTCATTTCCTTCCATTATACCACGTAAAAAATATTGCTTACTGTGACACGTATTGTGAAATCTCGATATAAAGTTTTTCGGAACGGCAGTGGAAATCGACCTCAGGTGCACAGAATCGTTAGAAAAAGAAACGGTTACATTTCATTGCATTTATTATAATATCGGAAATATCCAGCGCTCTGCAATGACTGCGGAAAGTAAAGGAAAGACATTGTAGAAAAAGTTTCGGGGATAATGTCATCCAAAAAGGGTGAACTTAGGACGTTGAATATTGAGTTAGAGTGAATAATGTAAAGCAGAGCGTTAAAAGAAATTATATATTCGATTCAACAGAGAGAGGATGGAAATTAAAGTGAAAATGAGTTGGTCTCAGATGTATAATTTTATGAAATTCGTACACTTTAAGAATTGTAATTTAAACGAGCTTAATATTTCGCAGAGTAGCTACGAGGAAATATAATTGTAGAAACCAATAAATAAGCATTTATTAAAAAAAATTTGATTGGATCTGTCTAGCCAACGGAATGAATATTGATAATATCAACACTTTGACCGAAAGGGTGTAGCCAGGATTTGTATAAGGGGGTTTAGAGCCATGGAGTGGGTTGTATTACACTACATTGTCTACGATTCAGGGACAGGAATACCTCCTCTCAAAATATAATGACAATGAAAACTGATTAAATTTAATATGAATACCCTGCAAATCTCCAGCGATGTTTGAATGGCATAATTACTACACGCTAATCACTCCGACACCGGCCGCGGTTGTTGGCGTGTCAGCTCGCTAGACCCAAACCCAAGGTTCCGGGTTCGTACCCCGGCTAGTCGGAATCTTCCGATTAGGGAGTGTGTGTTCGTCCTTTGTTATACTTTGATGCCCACCACTGTAATGGTCCAGTAAAAGGATGTTCGTTGGGGCATTGGCATATAAATAAATAACTGCAGGAAACCATCCTGTAGCACGCTTTCGATTATTGTTGGCTCTCTTTTCATGGGGGTTTGAACTCCCTACGTTTGGCTACGCCTCTGATAAGTACTGCTAGTGAAAAATACAAAGATATTCATTCATAATTGCAATTAAACCATATGATTAGCCGAGATTTGGATAACATTCAATCCATTTCCTGTTTCATTTAATATAGAAATTACTATCGTTATTACACGGATATGGGTATGAGTGATATACTTTTGCGTGAGAGTAAGAGGGTTTGATTGTACGCTTTTACGCAAGTAAATATCAATAAAATTGGCAATATGTGCAAATAGAATGAAAAGTATGTAATTTGGATTTACTTCATGGAAATCCATACCACAGGAGGGAGAAAAACAACGTTTTCCATACGTTTTATTACAAGCGACCAGAAGTGCCTTTAGTAGTGGAAGAAGACTTGGGAAATGAACGAAATATTTTGAAAGGGGGAGAGAAGAAATATAACAGAAAAGAGACGATAAAAAAGGAAATGATGATAAAGGGAACTGGAGCGGGGACAATGACAAAGGGAGTAAACGCGGCAGAAGATGTGAAGAGTCCAAAGGATGGAAGTTGTAGAGCGTACCACTCCAGGGAAAAACGACAAAATCTTCGGCTAAAGTTCTCGACCGTTGTTGAGAGCCACGAGATGTTTCTGAGAGAGTCAGGTAAAGAAACGAATGAGTCTTACGTCGGTGGTGGAAGCGAAGGAAAATGTCCAAAGGAAAGCAAAACAATGCAGAAGACGCGAGGCAGTGTGATACTCCGACGCCGGAACGACGGCAGGAAAAGTCTATTACTCTGGCTTAATTTGATGGGTTTTTCTGCTCGAAAACTTTTTCGTTCTCTCAATCAAGCATGACTTGTCACTTACAACGTTCTTCCAGTTTTAAACTTCGACGGAAAATTTGAATTTTCTCTTTACCTATCCTCTTCAATCAAACTCAAACGTATTTCCAAGAACGATGCATGTCTTACGGAAGCGATCAACTAAAACTTTGACATTCACCTCTGACAAGTGCATCACTTCAAAGCTATTCAAATGCGTTCAAAACGGAAGAAAGCAATTCCTATGGTCTCCAAGTAATTGATGGTTCTGAGCGTACACTCACATGACTAATTTTAACAAATTTTTGTAATTTGCACGGCTAGTTTAATGGATGACAAATGATATTTAATGATGCCTTAAAATAATGTCTTATTTAATGATAAAATTATGGATTTACTAGCTATGTATTTGCTCGTTTATACTAATTAGTGATTCCAAATAGTAAACCCTCACAAACCTCACGACAACATAGTCGCGTGGCATGTAGCTACGTGGCTATTCAGGTCAAATCATATTGACCAAAAACTTTTATCGTATTGGCCCTGACTTTAATCATATTCACCCTGACTTTTACACGTGATTTTCCTCTTGAACATCCTAAAAATGTTATTAATAAATTAAAGATTCGCAAAATTATAAAAATTACTTTTACAACAGATTGTTATCATGCAACAAGTAGTTGATAATTAAAATCCGCTGCTCTACAGGATGATTGACGTATGCTGCTAGGATGCATTTTCTCTTACAGTTAATGTTTCCATGGTTAACAGAACAACCGTGGAGAGAAATAAATCAGTAGTGAAAGGAAATCGGCACTTGGGTTAAATCAAGAACAGCAATTTTTATTTAAACATATCTGTTTTTAATACCTTCATTTTCTTCTGAAATAGACATTCTCATAATGTTCACAATTGTTAAAATAAACTGCGTATGTTGCCATCAATTTTGACTCTACAAAACTATAGAGATATATAAATACATTGTTGATCTCTTGCTTTTGCATTAAAATTCCAAATGTGAAATAATCAGTACATTTTACAAATTACATTTGGGTCTCATTGTCTCAAAATGAGCACTCAACGGTGCTATATTTTCCATTTAATTTTGGGTTCTCTTTCCTCACAATCTATTACAAGAAAATTCTATTTCCATTCATCTTCTATATTTGCCGCAAGAGTACTTAAAAGCTTTGCATTTGCTTGAGTCTCCTATTGAACAGTAAGGAATAAAATCTCAGGATATAATATTAAATTTCAGATAAAATATATAATCTTTTCTCAAGTTGATTATTTTTAACAAACTCCAGTATGTCATTAATTCTTCTTATAAAAATACATATGTCTTCTTCATTACGTTAATATCTGTTTGAATCAATTGTTTTAAAAAACTCCCACCGAAAATTCCTTTCACTTTAAGAATATAATTCCATTTTTAAATCATCAAATCGCTTGATTCATGCCTAGAATGTAAGATATATGGAGGCAATTGATTTTAAGTCTTTCATCAGTAAGGATGCCGTTTGAACATTGTGATCATCTCCATTAAAGGCTATTTCTGAGTATGACGCATTAACGAAATCATGCAAAGTCTGCGCCTTCAAAATAATTTTACTTCAACGTATGACACTCTCATAACTCTACCGTGAAAATCACACCATAAACTCAATCCTGAAGTTCAGGAATCCTTTGATGCAAAGCTCTATTCTAGTCTAGGCACACTTCGCCCTGAATAACTCTTTGACTTTAGGCGGGTAGCGTTATTGATTAATGAAACAAAGAATGCGGTAGGCATAACTCCACTTCTGACATGTAACGAAGTTTATCTTTAAAAAGTGCCATATTTTCACAGAGTAAGGGCTGCATGTATATGAACAAGACGAGTAAATGTCGTGGCTCTAATATTATTCATAGCGGTGCTGCAGGAATTCAAAATGTTGGATGGAGAATTCGCTTCTAAAGATAAGAGCATAATGTGAGAGTCAAATACGCCTTTCCTGATATTAATGTTCTATGAGGTCAAAAGAGTTTCTAAAAGATAAGCTAGAAAGATGAAGATGGTAACTATACAAAGAGACTGAAATAGCTCATTTTCCTGAATGTGAAATAGGCTTACGGTATCTAGCAATGATGGAGGCAATTTTGTTGGACCGAATCATTTTAATATACACATTTATTTCCCTTTGCTGTGGTTTTTATCTAAACTATACACCTCCGAATATGGATATGAGAATGAACTTTCAAACTCGGAGGCAATTTACACCATTGCTAAAAGAACTACTAAGTTTTGTTAGTGCTAATCTATTAATGCTAATGTTAATGTTAATCTTTCCAACAAGTTGCGGCAAAACTTATCGGTGACACATAGAAAGTCATTTTATATACATACTTATACATCGCACACTAAAGTAGCAAATATCGGAATGTCGGCAAACTAAATTGAAAACAATTATTTTTATTAAAATACAGTTATTAATAATAAAGTAACTAAGACTTGGAATGGATTATTTTACAGAATTCATTGCACTGAAAATAATAACTTCTTTAACATTTACAATACCCCAATTTCATTCATTTTAATAATCTTTATTATAAGTCACATTATCACGCATGTTTACACAGAACCACTCCTTAACCAGAAAATCGATGAACTGGGATTCGAGACCGGAACCTTTCCTGGAGCACCAGCACCATTTAACCACTCCGCCATCGCAGTATCGGACGGCCGTCTATTCAATTATTAATAGATTTTTTAATCGTGACTAAAATCGTAAAATAATGGTAGCATGACTTGTGTCATCTAACTCATTTTCAAAATTTTTAATGTAGTAGTAAAATGAAGCTTTTAAAAATAGTATTGGAAAATCAAAAAGTACTTAAAGCCACATTAATTAGACGAAAATATGATCGTAAACAAAACTAAATATTCAGTGAGTAAAATTAAATAATAAAAAATCATAGTATTTTAGATAAAAAAATCTGAAGAATTATCCATGAATTAAACGACATTGCTGCAGAGAAGTCTTGAATTTAGCACGGTGTTTTAAACCGCGTTAATCTTCTGTATAAAATGCTACACGTACATATAATTTAAATGTAGGCTAATAAATGTTAAGGAAGCCCTTCCTATACGTTCTCAACTAACAAACACCTGGCGTAGAACGTTTTCTTGGTATACTAAGTTATAAAAAAAGATATCTAAGACACTTAATTGTTACATATATTTTATCATTGTGACATATATTGATTTCATTGAAAATACAGAACCAGAGATTAATTTTCTTTCTGGCTCTTGGCCTATATTTGCCCTGTTTTAACTATCTTTTCAGCTTGTATTACTGTATTTTCCAATGAGCGTTGCAATTCCTGTATTACGGAACTAGATATGTGAATTTTGAAACCCTAACAAAAACGGGAATGTGAATTAAACATGGAAACGTAGACATCCACAGAGAAATATATGTGTACTTTCTGATCCCGTTGCGTGGCTCTTGGGCCAGCCCTTTCGCCAACTTTATAATCCCGTCCTTGAAAAATAAAATCCCTTCGGAAAGAATAAACTCCGACCCTTTCCACCGATCCGAAAATCCGTATTTTGTATTACCGTCGGAGCGATTATAAAATAAATTGCGAAAGAATGTAATTTATTCGAGGAACGATCAGATTGCGTGCTTGCAAAGCATTCGAAACGGTTTGATTACGGCATAGGAGTAGCGCTGAGAGGGAGGGCTGGTGGAGATAGAGAAGGCATATATATAGGTGGAGGAATATGGGAAGGAGACAAACCTTTGCAAAATTACTAGCAACCACCAGAACTGCTATCTGAAAATATTATTTCCCGTAATATGCTACTACAATACTGCGATACCGGAAAGAGAAAGATTCAGTTGTTTCATTATCCGCTAAACGGCAAATTCAAAGTTAACGTTCTTTATTTAAAGTCCCATTCTTACAAACAGGAAAACTGTCATATTTCTCCGCCTCCATTAGGATAAATTCGTATCGCGGCTATTTTTGGGATGGAAATTTTTCTCCGCCAATAGGAAGAGAGAAAAGTCTCCTCTCTTTCTTTCCATCATTCAGAGACCTCCACCGATAACGAAATAAAATGAGCGCGGCCGAGGAAAAGTGGTGTAACTTGAAGAATATTACGAAATGGCCGCCGGACACGCAGCTGACTTATGTGACGTTTGCGTTAAATTTTGGACGCATGCATAAAAGTATATCTTGGCCGTCCTTTCACAAAACTTTTCTACGTCGTCGCGTCACGAAAGAAAAAAAATGTTATAATTCTTAAATTCCTCGACTCTGGATGGAAAATATAAGCTGCGCGTTATCCATAATTCAACGGAAATTTCTTTGAGGGCTGAGAGTCTTAATATAACGCGACGTTTTCCGTTCTTATTGACGTGTATCTAAATCCGAGTGAGCATTCATTCTACATTAATATCGTGTAAATATATTTTAACCTTAATTGGGTCAATTATCCTGATACGCATAACCGTACCATGTTGAATTATATAATAAGCGGGAATTCTTGGTGAGAAATGTTATAAAGATACAGAGATATACAGATAATTATACGAATATATAATATTCATTTAATCTCGTGATGGTAATTACCACCAATATCAAGCCTTATTTCCCATAATAATTAATTTGAAGATTTTCAAATACGATGAGGAGGTATTGGAAATAAAACTTGGTGTAAACCTATGCGAAATATTAGAATTGTTGACTTCCATAATATAGTTATTGTCAGGATGAACTGTTCCTTCATAACCATACTATCAGTCTTTCAGTCTCTGCCCCTGAAGATGCTCACCTGGTGAGCAAAATGTTCATCGGGTGAAATTCTCCCTTATTTGATAGCTTTGGAGTATTTCCCTGAGTATTTAATACTACTATCAGTGGTCCCGAATATTATATTATAAAACAATATATTTAGTTGCTAAGAAATAGTTACGAGTAAGATTTTTTATTATTTATGCTGAAATGAATCGTCTTGTCCATTGTTTGAGCAGAATAAGAGAAACGTTGTACTTTTCCACAGGGATTCCCTGTAAAAAATCGATATCGATATAAATATAGAAAGAGTATATTGGTCATTAAGGGTAAGCAGGTAAAATTTTGGATAAAATATCAAGAAAATAGATATATCATATAAGCTATAGCAAAGCAAATTAGATATAGTCTCCTGAAAAATATTTCATAACTGAACTACATGTTTTAAAGCTGTAGGAAATGTTATCAGAACCATTAATAAAATTACTTGTTTTAAATAAGATTAAACCCGAAGTGGAACATGAAAGTAAACCTAATATTCCTCTTGGAATAGTAAACAACAAAAAATGCTTGGTTAAGCCAAGTACTAAAATAGGATAAAACTAGCTAACGTTTTTACAGAAATTAACTCACTTTATGAGCTTTGAACCTCAAGCGCAATCGATTTCTTAGCCAACATATTGAGAAGATCGGTTCTGAAATCTGCAGTAAAGTAGAGACAGACATGCGCGATTATTACCTCACTAAGCTTCCAAATCTTTTATTCTCACCCAACTCTGCTTTTATTGAACCTTTTCCTGTTTCTTTAACGCCCTTCCATTCAGAATTCCATATTCCAACCCATTCCGTTTTAATAATCGATATGCCTTCTACTCCTGCCATATTGACTGCTCGGTTTCACACCAATTTTATCCCGCGTCTATCGTTACCATGGTGATAATAGGCTTGTCGTTCTCTGGCGTGACCGAATTTTGGAAATTTTCTTCTACTTTTTCGTGATATTATGTCCAAAGCAGGGTTTTATCTGAAACGCCACAATCCCGTGTAATGCTTTCCATGGAAACTGTCGACAAAATCTGGCTCAGATTCGCTTCCAATACCTCCACCGTTGCGATAAAAAGGTCAAAAAAAAGATCGAAATTAATATCGCCCGCTTAAAAAGTGTAACTAGCTTCAGATATTAGATGAAGACATTTTGACAGAAAGGGCTACGGGTGCGTTTGACATCCGCAATCTATGGAAGTTCTATTTGGAGCAAGAAGAAAAAGCAGCCTTTATGCTACACCGTGAAGTAATTATTGTCAATGTTACAAAGTAACTGAAAGCCGGTTCTGAGTGATTTCCTAATTTAAGTGGATTGTGATTGTGACACAAATAAAAGTTATTATTTTTCTGGATTGAACTTAGCAAGCTTTCGTGTCAATTACAAGTCCTTGGCTGATTTTTTTCTCTATTCCAATTTAAATAAATAAATTAAAGATGATGACTAGGACGTGGATTTGACACCGAGAATTATTAAAGTCAAAATTCCATATTCGAATAACTGTTATAACTCGACTTTTCTGGAAATAATCGCATAATTTATCTTGATTAAATCGATGCAATCGGGTTTGAAAGCTATGAACAAAGTATGGCATTATATGTTGTAATTACTGTAATTATTATTAAATTCTGTACTGTCCACCGGAGGTTTTTAAGAGGGGTTCTCCTCACGTCTTTGGTCGAATTCCGGACAGATCTAGTAATTATTTTTCTTACTTCCCCTTGAACGTTGCCACCTGGTCCTCCAACCAAATTGCAACGTTTTACTATTAACGGAATAAATAATTGATAAAGAAGGTTGAAGGAGTAATGAGAGTTATAATGCATCTCTCTCTGCTCAAACACGTAGGGGAAAGCGGGGCGGACCGGGATACTTAATGTTTCACAATTTAAAAAAAATTGGGTATTAAACAGAAACACATAATGAAGGTATAAAACATGACTTTATATTGTTAAATAACATTTGCGACATGGGAAGTGCTTTTAATTATACATTTAATATTTTTTCTTTATTTAAGAAAAAAGATCTGTATATTTCCCGTTCTGCCCCATGTACGGGGCACAATGGGATAGGGTTTTTTTTATGAAATTCTGTCATTAAAAACATTGAAAAACAATTGGAATTGTCGCCTTAAACCTAAAAAATGACATTGGTTCGTCGATTATTAATAGTAAAAATATGAAAATCGTTAGGAATAACGTACTTAATAATAAGGTTAAACTTCAAAACCGCGACCTTATTGAATCCCATAGCTCGTGCGCCACTTGTATTTTCTGGAGTACGAATAGACAAGCTAGGGTGCCTAGTAAGAAAACCTTTAATGCAATCCTGCCCTGCTAGACATGTTTCTTTGTTAAATGTGTGCGTTAGCCCATTTTTTTCTGCCAACTCATAGGTTAATGATCTAAGATATTTCATAGTTAGACCAAAAAGCCTGCTCTCCATTGTCTTTAAATATGATACCAGTTCTTCTTCTTGTTCTGCAGTAAACACATTTTTATATTTTCCATCTGATTTATCAACTTTATAGTCAGGCTATTTCTTAGCCTTTTTTACATATCTTTCAATACTTGACTTTGGTACGTTAAACTGTTTAGACGCCTTCAAAAACCCCATTTTAGACGATGACACAGCTTCCACAGCCAATTCCATCGCATTGATATCCTATTTTTGTCTATCAGTCTTCCTAACGTACGTTTGAACCATCTAGAAGAAAAAAAAACATTGCTTACAAACCTATTCCCGTCCCTATAAATATGACGGGGCAGAACGGGATAGTATCCCGTTCTGCCCCATCCCGTTCCGCCCCGAGAGCACGTTCTAGATTATGAGTGTTTACCAAACCGAAAACCTGACATATTTATACTTTTTACACGCGTGTCTTGTAGCTAATTACATGCACTATAACTATAGATAACACACAATTACGTTTAATTAACGGTTAAAATCTTACCTTGCATAGAAATCGGCGAAAACTTACAAAAAACACATCAGAACACCACGAATAATCTGTACACCCAGAAGGCACTGTCCAAACTGGTCAAAATGCCTGCTGTGTCTACACGACCGTCTGAAGGCATAGTTGAACGTCTCTTTTCGAGGCCTCAACACTGTCCAGTCGAGAAAAGTGCCCTATCCCGTTCTTCCCCGCTATCCAATTCTGCCCCGAGTTCCCCTACGTGCATGTCGTAATACCGATGCCTTCACATGCGTAACAGAGCTAAAATAAATTAAATTAAATGTTCACTTATTTCATTCTCTTCTATGAGATACGGATTTCACCTCGTAGTCTTATTGAAATTCCGAATTGACATGACAATTTAAAATTAATCGGGAAAATGGAAATGGATTACATGTCCATATATATGTTGAATCTATAAAGTAATAACTTGAGATCCAACTTACGAATGGATACATTTAATCTAGATCTTTTCGAATCAAAAGTATATTTCAGCTCTACATATGCGTATTATTTTCCATCCGAAAATTAACTACAATCTTATTGTTCTACTCCATTTATACTCGAAACGTTGAAGATAAAAGACCAAGATAGGAGTTTTTCTTTCGGTTAAAACCTTAAAAATGGCTTATTAAAGTTATGCATCAGTATTTATTTAACTCAATTAAAATGAAATTATTTAAAGCAGTCGTTAAAATGTTGTGAATTAGTCGAACTCTATTCTAAGAAAAGGTAGCATATTTCATTCATTACGAGACCTTCTTTTCGTTTCTTTGTCGTACTATTTAATGGTTCACCGAAAAAAACTCTCAAATGAAGGTATCTCCAAGCTGTTTCGGATACAAATTTTTATCACATAACTACCAGAAACGCGGATGAAATTCTTTTAGATGCCAAGATCTTAATTTACTACCATGTAGCTCAACCCCGCTTCACGCAACGTATGTATTATTAATAACACAACATCGACATATATAAATCACTACACAATATTTCAATTCCATCTTGTAATGGAACAGAGAAATATATTTCGTGACCTTTAATTCCCTCGTATCTAGATGCATACACATCTTTGACTAAATTTAAACACCGCCCTACCGACAACAGATAAGGGAGTTAAAAAGGAAAATAACCCTTATCCCTCCGTTGAATAGCAGAGGATGGAATTTGATAAAGGGGATCGCAGGACTCAAAGAGGATATGCCGCGTGCATTTAAAAATAGGCGAGCGCCGGCACAACTGTGAGCGAGGAAAGGGGAAAAACGCACCTTTTAAAAGAGACACTTCCGTCTTTTGCTGAAAACCATTAAAATTTTCTGAACGAAGTAAAAAAACCTGCGGTTCTCGACAAAGGAAAAGCATCCCCGGGAAGGATAAAAAATAAGGATGCATTATTTAGAAGGATTTTCCAAGGAGCGTACTCTGCTGCGTCGTATGGCGATTAAGGCATGTCTCTAAACCACCCGTGTGTATATGTTATGAAGGATTGATAAACAGGAAGTGGAAACGCAACACGGTACATAAAAAACGGTCATAAACGTACCATATGGAAAAGGAAGAGGAAATAGCCCAATTGTGGCGAGCCTCTCTATCATGTTATCTCTAAAAAACTTACAACGAATTAGCTGAAGAAAAATTAAGTTGGCTAACTTATTAAAATCGCATACTAACCCTCCGTTAGTTTCATTGCTGTATTATGCAAAAATTGGATGTTCTTTCGAGCCGTTTCTTCTTGGGTGGTCCCATGAACCTTCGACCACGGTCTATTCCCCTCCCTTATTTTTTCCAAGGTCGTCCTGGCCTTTGGCCCAAGGAAGATATAAAAAGAGACTAAGAATTCGCAATATCACCCTTCGATAACGACTCTTCATTATGACTATTTTCTTATTATACTTCGTTTAATTTTGAAGACCTCAACAGCTTTTTTTCAGTCGTTACCCGACTTTGAAAGCGATTAAACGAATGAGACGAAGACTATTGTACCACATACAACGTACAACCGCGTTTAATTTCGTGACTTGCACAACTTTTGTTTCAAATAACGCAGACAGAATTATTCTCAATATAGTTTTTCATTGTGTATACTATGAAAAGATCCTTTCTTAGAAGTAATAGGAATATGTATAAGCTACTATCATACTTTCTGCGATTATACGATATCATTAAAATAAACGATACGTATTTAGAAGATATATTTTATAAATTTATAACGATAACTCATTACACCTACCATAATTAAAACTATAATCTTCATACATTACAAATAAAACAACTTATTTTTAGAATAAAATACCTTGTAAATTGTACGGAATACAACATGCGAGTGTTCGCATTATGATTATAGGCGCCACTGAGGAAAGGTTATGAAGAAATCTCTTAAGATAGGAGCTAAATAAGGAATATTTTTGAAATTCTAACAGCGGCCGGATTTATAATTTCCTAGAATAAGCAATGTGCTGCTCCTTGGCGGAAGTAATAACGTAGCGGAATTCAGTCAGCAGGCGTTACGTCCTCGAAAAGACTAAAATATCATACTACGTTACAACTACTAGAGAGAGAGAGGTGTGAGCCTAATTTTTCAGCTTGCAATTTACATAAAGAGTTTTCTTATAATAGAGATGGGCGAGTCACGTCCAAAATAACAGTTCAAATTCTGATGGTATTCAAAGGAGAAAATTAATTTCTTAGGTTATGATCTTGAAGTGATTAAAATCCTCTATAAAAAACTAACCAGTTAAATAACGTTACCATATGTTAACTAGAAAGTATATGAACCAACTAACATTGTATTTTCGAACGAAGTACATTGTTCATAAAGGGCACAATTTCACAAGGCGACATCAAGCATGCAGATCGTTTTTTTGCTTAACGCCCATTTACACCAAAAACAGCATGGAAAAATGTTTGAACTTTTTAATTTAGTGAATAGTTTCATAATCTACTTTCCAAATATATTTATTATGTATATGACGTTTGTGATTAACTCTCCTGCAAGTAATATCTTATATTCTTAAACATAATAAAATCTGCTTATTTGAGTTTTCTCAAGTCTGATGAAAGATCGCATCTTTATCTATTGCGTGAAACTACTGTTTTTATTTTTAACAGGTTATTCAAGAAAACAATTTCATTATTTTCTTAAGGATTTATTGTGTATCTCACAGCTATCCATCTGCATACTTTATTGTATTTAAGTCGAGAAAGTGTCACGAACTCATCATAATCATAATAAGTTCAACCTCTTACTTCAAGGATGGAGGGAAGATGGCAATGGTGGATGATAAATGGGATGGAAAACGTTTCAGCTGATAGATGAGGTTAGGACGGATCAACACATATTATGATCTTGAGAGCAGGAAATAGAGAAAATGGAATTCCATCAAACCAGCATTAGCGGGTCAAAGAACGATTGGCTTTGATAATGACTGCATTGGGATACATACACGGAAACTAAATCATTATGATTCCTGCTGATTGAAACTAAACTAAACTAATGGAAAAAGTCGGTGTAGAAGAAAGAAATGTGCTTACGAGAATACGTAGGAGAATATCTATTCCGATCTAACCTTAGATCAAAAACTAATAGATATAAAATAGTGGGGGTATCGGGCGGATATACAGCCCCTCATAGAAAATTCGCGATCCAGAAATGATACATTGAAAACCCACCCAATTATGCACTCTTGGTGCGAGAGAGTATCTCGGAAGAACTCCGAGGCGAAGAACACAGGACAAACCCCTATGAGCGGGTAAAAGAACTGTAAATCAACCCGCAAAATAAAATTTGAATAAAAGAATGCGTAAGATAGAGAATGAGTGCAAGGGAGAGAGGTGGGACGTTTCGCTGACATGGATTTATTGGAAGGACGAAAGCAAGGACGTGTTGAGGGTGGAAGAGAAAGGGAAAGAGGCGCCGCCACTCGGAAGAAAGACGAAATGAAATATTAATACCGGAAAAATGAGGTGAATAAAGATAGCGCGAGATGAATAGGAGAGAGATATGAATGATACAGAGGAAGGGATACAATGGAGGGAGAAGTAAGGGCAGGAGGAAGGTTTGAGTGGGTTTTAAGCGACGATTGGAGGGAAAAGTTGGGAGGAATGGGGGACGGAAAAGGGAATGAATAATGGAGAGTTCCATAAGATGAGAGGTACCAAGAAATAGACCGCTTGGTTTCGCATCTTTATTGACATCGAATTATGTACCCGATTCGAGAGAGATTTTTCTTTCGAATCGTCCCAGATTTCAGGGAATCACGCATTAGGAGTGGAAAAATTGAAAAAATCCTTGTGAATTCCTCACAAACGTTTCCGAAAAACTCACTGAGTTTATATCCACTGTAACGTGCGTGTTACCTATCAGTGACGGTAAAAACTTTTCGAGAAACCTCCACAATCACCATCCTAATACTTAGAAGCATACAAATGATTTCATCAATGCGTTTTGGCCTTATCTAGTCGAAAATCATGATATGAATGTTGTAATCTAAGAAGTATTTCGTCATATTAACCATTGTTTCATAACCAGTTTCACGAACTATAGCGGCGAACTCCATTGAAATATGGCTAACATTTTGAAGTTTGTGTACTTTGATTACAAACGTAGACAATATGAAAAATTAAATGCAATTTTATGAAAACATTGACAAAGTTGGTCACCAATTAACTCATTAATTTCTGTTATTTTAACTTCTTATTTAGTGTTTTTATGGATACTGACCTGTTTTGGAAACGCAATATTTGCATTTCATAATACTCTTTTTCTGTTTATTCTTTATGAAAGGTTATATCTAGTCGTTTTGTCTCTGCAATGATATGTCTGTTCTAATTTGTTTGCCTTTCGGATCTGAACTTGGGCTTCCCTTAAAAATTAGCTAAATATCCGTCGTTACAGTATAATTTTCACACCCTCCTTTCCTCCTGTGGTGGTGTATTTTTCCCAAGTGAAAACTTAGGTTATCAAACATACAAAGTAGATTTCTTTTGAGCACGTTTTAAAGCTATCCTTTTTATACAGCTGTACCTTGGACAACGACGGTAATCCGTTCCAAGATGGCCGTCGTTAACCAAAATCGTCGTTATCCAAGGAGCGATTGCCTTCAATCATGCCGCATATTAAATATGCAGATAAAACTGATTAAAATGTCGTTAAAATACGGTTCATAAAATGTGTTAAATTATATCTGTAACAAAAAAATCAATACTAACGAAATGTATAGTCATAAAGGAAGTTTTTCTTTGTCAATCTTCACCAGAATGCGTCTTAAACCAAAGTCTGCGTCGTTATCCGAAACAGATTATGATCGCAGTCATTCGTCGTTAACCAAGTACGTCGTTAGCTAAGGGCGTCGTTATCCAAGGTATCACTGTACTCCGTATCACGTAAAGGTTAGGTTTAGGAAGAGACTTGAGAGTCTCAATCCCACCCGAATAAAGTCTCACTATAATTATTACAGTACAAACGATAATCGTAGATGTCCCTTTCCTACTAACATTAATACCTCCCACTAGTACAAATAATCTTCAAGACGCTCGCATTTATGTCCCGTAATTCAAAACAACGATTTAAGAAGTCAATGATCAATAAAGTACCCTGAATAAATTAGAGGAATACTTTAAGGATTCCTTTATCCCGATCCGACGATCTTATTTTACTATAACGAGGAAAGGTTTCACTCGTTTCTGATAAAAAGATCCTGGGTCATGGAGACGGGGAATTAAATTAAAAATAACATGATATACGCGATATTAGAAAGTTGCGCGAAATAAATACCTTCTCTTTCTAATATTTCCAAATAAATGAAATTGAGTCTTTTCAGCGCAAATCGCTCTGAGTATCGAAGAAAATCAAAACTTTTTGAGCGAAAGTATGAGAAAGCGATACAAAGACCGAACCTCAAAGGTTCTGACTCCCCTCAGGGGAAAGCTTTCTGAACTACAGGATATTTTTACTTTTAGACATCAAAATTATAAATCAATAATTTGCTTTGTAATCTTCTATTCTAAAATAAAACATCAGAATAAGGGATGGCCTTTCCCGAATGAATATGTATTGTCATTTTAAAGGATTCCAGATTTACTAATCAAATCCTATTTTCTGATATTAATAAGTTATTTTTCTCTTCTGTAAACAATGAAAGTACTCCTTGACGCCTTTCAATTATGCTAAGTCAGAGTTAGATTGGTAAAAGTTGTTAGAATACGCGCTTGGCCTTGAGAGTCGGGTCACGTACGTTATTTACGAGGGCTTGGTACGTTTAAAAGTGTCGCGTTTCAACCTTTACCTATTACCTAGTGGTAATGACGCAATAAACTGAAAAAAGATTCGTTAGCGAATAATTTAGGTAAATGTTATGTGAGTATGAAACGACTTGTCTCATACGTAAAATTTAAAATCTTTTCTGACCAAAAACTTGGTTACGTCTGGTTTTAAGGGTACACAGACCGACTAAGAGAGATGCAGTGTGCCTTAGAAAAGAATGGACAACCATCTTCACAGGGCGTGCCAAAATCGACCACATCTTGGACAAGGAATTTTTCCACATACGAACCACGGTTTGAGAACATAATTAGTCATTAAATACACATAAATGTATTATTTAATTTTATATAACTATCATTTGATATCTTTTTAGTGCCTAAATGACGAAATGTTTTCACCAAAATCTTTTATGTGGATGAACAAGAACTCAATTCGAGTGACAGGAATAACTCATAGACGTGCCACCTTCGGCACGCGCGTCAGTGATTACCATCTCTGGCCTAGAGTCTTCTAAAACTTCCCAGAGGACACTCATTGTTTCTCGCAATAGGCCGCTTTTACGTCTCAGTGTTCTATGCGTACATTTACCAAGTCTTAACATTCATTGATACTTGAAACCCTGCTGCACTACAGCATCTCTATATTTTACTCAAGTCTGATAGTCTTGTACGAGGCTATCCTTGATTTCACATACTTTCTGAACGCCTCTCACATAGGAAACTTCTCTCATGTGCAAATCAACAAAAACATTTTTATTCAGCTCCCTCAACATTCTATACCTTTACAATCATTGATCAAACAATTCCCAGTGGCATCCCGACTTAAGAACGCATTTCGTTCAGTCGGAAGATCGTAACTCGAATTTTTGTATTTAATGTTATGCCAAAACCCGTATTTTTATTATATATTATCGGTTTTTCGTTTTTTTTTCGGTTCGTACATAGAAATCAAGTTTGAATCTGGAGGTTAAAGAGTTCCCGGATAGCCAAGTGGACGACGCGTTGGACTTCGATGAAAGCGGTCCCGCGTTCGATTCCCGGTGGGGGCCTACGTGTGAAATGACCTTAGCTGTCGAAGCACTTTTATCAATACTGATACTAGAGGTCAAAATGAAGTAAGTAAAAATTATGTACAGCTGCTTGTAAGTCGATGCTCCGTCGTGTGCATTTTCACGTGCTAGTTAGTAATTCAACGAGAACTTATTTTTCTCTACAAAAGCATGAAAGTATGAACTGCAAACAAAACCACTGAAGCGATCATGGGGGGAAACGCGCACGACCGTTTACACGGCAGTCTGGATCTCTCGTCGCGAATTGCGTGAGCGAAAGACTAATCCACCTGCAATTGGAAGATTATTCCATCCTCAAACGAGAGGAATCGGATCAGAATTCGGCTAAAACAAACGGATAAACGAGGCTTGGGACGGAGACGAATGACATCCGGAGATCATTTCTCGCGAGAAAAAAACCGAGATAGGGGAGAGATTCATCAAATCTCATCGGGAAGCAGCGGAGGAAAACGTTGGAAATTAGAACAAAGCGGGAGCACAAAGGGAAGAGACGGTAAACTACTGGAAGGGGTACGAATACCTGACAAACTATCAGCGGGAAACGAGGAGAGATTGTAGCCGCGTGACAGAGAGAGATGGGTTTGGGTATTGTTTCTGCAGCGAGATAGGAAGGAGAAGAAAAGGGAGATGAAGATAAAGTTGGAGAAGAGAATGGAGGTGAAAGAGGAATGGAGTGAGAATATGAGGGGAGTGAAGTAAGTACTACGGACTCCACCTTCGCGGGAAGGGATGGGAGAGTTGCTGAATAAATCCGTCAGATGGCTCTGACGCCCTCCCCACGTCAAGAATAACGGTTCTCCTCCTGCGAGGAAAGGAATAAAAAAAAGCAAGGGGATTGGATATGAAAGAACTAGAAAACAAGGATAGGAAAGGGGCTTCTCGAAGGAAGGAGGGAAAGAATGAAATGAATGGGTGAATGCACTGGCGAAGGGATAGACAGATGACTTTATTTGCAGTAAATTGAGAATAAAGGGTTCTTTCTTGGATCTAGTAGAGTTCGTGCCCTTGGAAATAGAAATATACGAGAGCGACCACGTCAAACCTACAGATATTATCTTTTGGGTTGGGATTCTGCCCCTCTAATACTTCATTATCATACACAGATCTACACTCCAGTGAATATTTTCTCAGTATTCAGCGAACAGGACGTATACGATTTATACATGGAAACAAATAACATGGAAATACAGGAGGAACAGTTTATTCTTCTGATAAAATTTAATCGTCCTAACCTTTAATAATCAATGACGTGTATGTCTACTGATTAGTAGGAATAATATATTCTAACCACCCTCTCACAGTTGGAAAAGTTTCCAGATCTATCACACCCTAAGTTATATACACACACACACACACATTTTAGGAATTTATCGCGTAATATTTTGTGACATTATAATGAATATAATATCTTATATGTAAAACATAATATTGTATTACAATTTATTATAACAAACGATGATAAAAGGAAATAAATATTGTAGTTAAAAGGTATCATCGCCCAACATGCGAGGTCAACTACGACCTTAACCAAAATTTTAAAATCTAAAAAAGAATACAATAAAGACCAGTGCATCTAAAGTGTGCAGTCAGGAAAAAGAAATGGATACATACATTAAACGTGAAAGTGAGAGAAGTATTAGGGCAGGAAAACCAAAGGCATACAAGTCTGGGGTCAAATTTGAACCTACTTACTCATTTTAAGGTTAAATACTAAAAATGAAGTAGAGAGCAATTAGGGGACATTATTGCATGACTATAATGTACTATATATGACTGTCCCATGTGGACTAGAAATAAAATATAATTGCTTTCTATTTTATGAAATCCTCTTTAAAAATTCTATCACAGAACTGTTACATCATGGTACATAAAATTGGAGAAACTCGAGGATAAAACAACAATAAAAATTAATTTTGAAAAAAGAAAGAAAACAACCAATGTTTTTGCAAGAAAGAAAAATACAAAAGTAAGAAATTTCAAGCATGATAGGAGAACATTTAGAAGAACTACTGCGAAAGGATAGGGATAAAGGAAGATAAAGATGGGTTAGAGAAAGACACGAGAAGAGAAGAAAGGGAAAGAAGAGAGTGGGATAAATGGCTTTAATATGGGAGAAATTGTTCCTTAAGAGTTCCCTCTTAAATTTAACCCGTTAGAGTGAGAGGAAGGGAAGAGATAGACGGTTGGAGAGGAAGAAGTGATAGGAAAGTTAAAATGGATAGGAGGCAGAAAGAGATAAAAGGGTCCGGGGAAAGGAAGGAAGTGAGATGCTAAAGATAAAAACCGAGGAAAGATGGGTTGGAAAATGAAATGAGCTATGCAATAATTGCTTTCTCATCTCAGTCTTTGTCGAAGGAAATTTGAAAGGAATAGATGAATGAGCAAAAAAGAAAAGTTGGAAAAGCAATAAAAAAGAAGCAAAGTAATGCTGATGGAGGGTTCGATGAGTTGGCGATGCAATATTTCGCAAAATAAAATTCATATTCGTGGAAACACTTTCATTCATTACAATGTATTTGCAGAAAGGCCTTAAAAATGTAATATCGTCTAATTGTACGAAATTACGAGCCTGGAGAACTTGTGAACGCACTTCAATTGTATTTTTTCCCCTTTGACCAAGAGAATAAATTCCTCCCAGTAAAAGATGGGTAGCAGGTGAGTATATATAACATGGATATGCTTCTCAGAGATAGGGAAGGGTCCACTCTATAATGCCCATAAAATAGGTGTACAATCATAAGTAAAAAATGAAGTTTGATTTTGATCAAAATCTACCAGTTTCGAGTTTCGAGTGAGTTAAATTATTTTCATTGTAAACCTTAGAATGGAAATTTGTATTACAATAATATAAGCAATAACCAATTTTGCAAATTTCCAGAAACATATATTCTTACTTTGGTAGTGTACTTTATCGTGCATCGCTCTTTATCCTCACATCTGCATGTGCTAAGCAGTGTTTAAAGATTTCCTCGACGAAGTCCCTACTAAATATTGCTTGCCACGATATGAATTGGTATCAGAGTGCATACGTGGACGACGATGTTAGTGTTCTGAAGTGAAGTATTTAAATGTGTTTCGACAGCTCAGGTCATTTCGCGCACACAAACTCTCACCGGGAATTGAACGCGGGACCGCATTCACCAGAGGCACTACTCGTATGGCTATCTGGGAGACCGTTGATGTTAATCTAAAAAAACAAACTTTTATCCTATACATCTTGTATATTTTCTATAGTTTTTTCGACCCACGTTTCTCAGTACAGACGCATGTTATACCATGTGCTGTTCATTGTTGACCGATTTTTGGTATTTCAGTAATGATAAAATATTTCCGTATGTAACGTATGCTTCTGTTTATCCTAAGTTAGGCGTCATCTTCTAATACATTCGCAAAATTATTAATCTGATGTTGTATTAATTGAAGAAGTTGCACATTTAACAGACTGAATATTGAGTTGAAGTGGTGATGTTTACTTAACCATGTTTATTTGGTTTAATGTTTTGGCTACAAGATTTATAAATCAATGATAATATCTTTCATAAAGATATTTCATAATATAGTGATGAGATTTATAATATTTGGATACTAATTAATAATTGCCTTACATTAAACTACATATCTTCATGGTTTAAAATGTATCTTAAACATAAGCTAAACTGCAATGGTAACAACAAAAATGCATTCATAAAACACACAATTGAATAAAAGCAGAACATCCTAGTGTCTAGAAACCATTCAGGTAACGATTTGCAGGAATAATGAACTGTTTATTTACATTCGAAATTGCTTAGCTTTTCCGGAAAGGAAGACGTAAATCGGTAGAGGAGGCTGAGAGGAGCATCGCCCTAAGAGGATGAGAAAGAGAGACCCCGGAAGAAAAGTACATGCGGTGGATGCGTAGAGGTTACTTAGTCGAGGAAAGATAGAGGGAATGAGGTAAACTTGAAGGAGAAGAGGTAAAAGGGAACATGGGAAATGAATGTGTGGGAGGAAAGGTGTAAGGAGGAGGATGGATGAGGTGGTGGAGGTTAGGTTAGGCAGCTCCCTCGTGCAGAAGCGCGGTGTGGAGGCGGGGTTTTGCGGCAAGGGAGAGCGTCGGTGGGCGGGGGCATAGGGCGGTGAAGGAACAGGGGTTGGTTGGCGGGGCGTGGGAAACAATAGGGTGTGGGGAAGATAAGGGAGGGTTGAGGTGGAAATCCCACGAATGCTAAGACTGGGGGAGAATGAGGGGAAAATAAGGGGTAGGTGCTGAATTGTGTTAGAGTTTGCAGAAAAGAACGGGTAGGGTTTAAAGAGATATCCGAAGCAGAGATGCTTGACGACGGAGGGGAAATGGAGGAATACACTCTGATAGAGAGGAAAATTATTATGTCTCTGAATTTTGGATGCTTTCGGAAGTTTGCTTTGCTCTCGATTTGGGAGAAGCTAAGAGATTAAAAGCGGTAGAATAGGATGAAAAAAAATCCGAACGATTATTTTGATAGCCATGATTTTCGATAACTATTACTTACTTTTCCACATATTATTTGATTTTTAAAGTTTGTCATATCACAAGAAATTTGGAAATGTTCAAACTATATGAATGTTCCATAATGTACGGTACATTTACATGTAGTAACACAACACATGGTTATTACTTGGTAGTCAGCTCTAACCACTTTAAACCTCGGCAGAAATAATGTTTCACCAAAATAAGAGATCCGTTCTATAAAATTTTCAACACATAGATTAATTCTTCTTTCTCTAAATATCGGAACTTCAATTTTGACTGTGTCATTCAGAGAAGTAATATCCTGCCGAATTTTTATTTTGTTTATCGTTGATGAATATATTCAAACATTCTCTCTATGGCGCCAAGAATGGAAATGACATTCATTTTCACTTTTTAGTTGGACTTTAATTTATCATCCTTTAGCAAAAGGAAATATTTCCACAAATGTGAAAGCGAGAAAAAGAATTTTGGGAGAGGTTTAGAGAAAAACGATGGAAGACAAAGATTATTCCAAAAATCGTCTATTTATTTAATTTCCTTGAAAATAATTGGTTTGCTTTCATCTATAGCGGCAATAGTGACTAAATTTATACTATTTATTGTAAGCAAAAATATCTTTTTTATAGAGAATTTCCAGATATTTTATGCATCCAATTCTCGAGCTGAAAAGATCAGACGAGGGATTTCAAGAGTAACATTACCAAAAAAAACACCGTCGCTGAAATTTTAATTACCCAACTTAATTTTTTGCTACGTCAGCAAAGGATGACGACTTTCATTTTCATGAATACAGCGCGCTTTTCCTAGGATTCAGAAAAGAAAACAGCATCAAATGGAACTCGTCTTAAAGGAGTATGTGGCGCCCTTAAACTGGATCGCGCAAAAAACTCTCCTTTTCCCATAACTACGCGAAATAAATAAAAAGACATCCGCCGCTTCCTAACGTTCGAATTTTTTGCCGATGGAAAAGGAACGGGCATAACAAGAAAATCTGGGATTATCTCGCGAAAATTACTTCTTTAGGGGCGCATGAGAAATAAAACCCGAATAAGTTGAGGATCGCGGAGGCACTGAATGGGTGGCATAAAAACTCTGACATACGTCGACGGAGAGAACAAAGCAGCGGGCGAGGAAGATGATATATTGCGGGAAAAAAGAGCGGGAGAAAAAATTAATGGGAGAATCTAGTGAAAGGACGACAGACGCCGATGGACGCGGTCCAAACAATCACAGCGGCGCAATAATAGGAAAGGGTATCGCATCAAACAAAAGATGTTAGGCCGCAAAAAAGAAAGTGGCTGTTAAGATGAAAACATTTCCAGAGATTCCACACGTTATCGCGGGTGCTCTCGACAGGATCAGAGGCATCTCTCAGAGTATTTACATAGTGATGTAGCCCGTAATTATGTAAATACTCTGCATGAGAATAATATGCAATGTATTTAAGAATCGCTACCCGAATCGAAGTAAAAACTGTACTACATGGTTTTCCAATCTTTTTCAATAAACTCCCAGAACTTCATTCGATATGGATTGGACATACTTCGCAAACCGCCATAATAATTTAAATATTCTTGCTAGTTTCCACAACTTTGTTCCACAATTTTTCTGTCGGTTTCTGTTCACATGATCCATCATCAGGTATCATACTGGGGATTTTCTTTATATATTGTAGAATATATATGTTAAATTTACCGTAGAAGCTACCAATTAGTTATTAATTTAAATTCTCCACATGCTTGAAAAATACAAAAGATTTTTGGAAATTAAGGTAATATTAAAGTGTTGACAGCTTAATAAAGGAAAAAATATATATCTTTTTGTGTGGAAAAGTATGTATATTTCCTTTACTATGAATTTCCACAATATTTCGGCCACCTCCGTAGATTTTATTTTTTAATATCAGCTTTTTAAACCTGCAAGCTCGACGCTCGGCAAGGGAGAAGAAATCTTTATCTTTAAGTAATTCTATTTCTTTTTCTCATATATTTAGTTAAGACTTGGTAATGAATTTACCACTTAATTTTAAATACTAAAGGCCACGCTAAAGATACTAAGGATCCGCAGTTTGGCAACGTCTAATATACATTGTTGTTATTGCGTAAAGGTTTAAATTTAGAGTTGCACAGTAGTTCCCATACAATTAATGTTCATTATGAAATATGTCAAACGATGACGGTCCTCTTCAGTAACAATTATTACGCTTAACATTACAAACTGAGATCAAAATATTCTACAAACGAAAATGGGTATGGGTGACTTTGCGCAAGATGGTGCGCACCCAGGAAAAATCCCAAGGAAGAATGGACATAAAAAAAAAGTCTGACGGGACCGGGAATCGAACCCGGGTCTCCCAATTGCCGGTCGGGTGCTCTGTCCGTCAGACTTTTTTCAAAAAAATATTCTACTTTATTCTATTCTACGTTTATCGTTTAACTCATCGTGTAGCTTCATGTTTCTTTTGCCGTCTCTCACGTTCCCATTCTGAGGACATATACCGCTCCAGTGATTAAATAACGATCTGGAAATAACAGTACATGCGTAGTACGTATTCTACCACATTAAGATTCGTTATAAACCTTATGGATTGCTTCATTCTCCTACTTGCTCATTGGTATTCTTTAACACTTTCCTCCAGAGACCCATTCCATTCCCTGATAGGCATTTTTTTTTAACTAGCAACCCATTGACACGTCGTTGGAACTGATGCCAAACTTTGGAATTATGTCCCGAGACAAAAGTCAACAGACTGAAATTGGGCGAGAATTTCGGGGGTCGTTATTTCTCATTAGATTGGCTTCGTGGCTTCCTGGGTGCCGGCTCTGCTTGGATGCTGCTCCCGAGGAAAGAAACCGTTAATGCATTATCGAAAATGGAAAAGGATGGAAGTTTCCAATAAGATCGAAAGGCCTTCGGGATACGATTCCTCGGGCATAAAAAAGTCACCGGAAGGAGTTTAAAACAATCGGAGAAGAAAAGTACCAAAGGAGGAGCGTAAAGCGGCATCGTTGAAGGAGGAAGAGTCGAGCTTTATGAGAAGAGATCCGATAGAAAGATAAGACCGAAAGTTGGGAACGACTGAGATAAGGGTAGATAGAGGACGGGGATAAGTGTGGCGGAGGAAATCTCCGAACAAAGGGAAATGGTCGGGGATTACGGAAGAAAAGTTCAAAGCGGAAATAGAAAAGAGAAGTGGAAAACTCCTGGACTGCGATATCTGTCAGCGCGTCGAGGCTACAAGGGTGGCTCGCATATTGGTACTAAATATTCCATTCCTAAATCCATCACTTCTTACGTCTCCGCGTCACGAAGATAGGAAAATACAGGCGAAATAAATGTTTGATTTTTTTGGGACTGCAGCCCTTTAGCTTCTTCCGTTAGTTTCTGAAATATCTAACTTGCAAACGCATTTATCAACTAAAAAAACTTTATTTTTGGTATCATCTTAAAGGACGTAGTGGGGAAGTGGCTAGTAAGCTAGCGTTCCAACCCGAAGATCCAAGGTTCGAGTCTCAGTTAACAGAATTTTCTGTTTAGAGAATACCTATTTTTGTTCGTCAATAATAATTGTAATTTATTTAATTGTCATAATCGGCCTATTTCCTTAATGTATTATTATTATCAATATTTATTGAAATAAACGTTGGGAAAGGAGTATTTAAGAGTTTCTAAAATACATCAGCCATAAAATGTCACCAATAATACCTACTATTAATTCGTGATGTCAGTTTAAAGAAATGAAGAATGTTAAAAATTAGTCCTCAAACGAAAGTTTATACCTGACGCAAAGCGACTAGCTAAGGGTTCGATGCTATAAATGACATGTAAAGGGAATAACTTTTGCTGGGTGACTGCAACGTGGCATTCTCCAGTCACAACCATAAAATGAAAATATCGCCCCTGAGCACGTTCTTGCCGTAAGCCAACGCTTAGAAAAACTGTCGAAGACAACGATACCGATGTAACAACAACTTTACTGCCTAACAGAGGGTTCTTATCACAAAGTACCTACCGCGTAAACAGGGATCAAGTTATGAGCACATGACTATCTCGTGTCACTATGTGCCCCTAATACGCCAAAAATCGTGGTTAAATAGGTCCTATCTAGCAAAAAATAGAAGTAGAAGAAACTTCTATAGCATTTGCTAATAGGTGTGGTAAGAATATAAAAATATAATTCATCTGTGGATGACAATCTTTCCCTCCTTAGCAGTGCTCACAATCTTTAGAAAATTTTAACAATCTCCGTGGCTTCTTGTATATATCTTATCTAACAATTATGAATGATCGTTAAAAATTATGAATAATTTAACTAAAAATGGTCTAATTAATAAATAAAGTGAAATCGACTAAGTTTAACGCTGAACTGGTGAAAGATTAAATTAAGGTAAGGTTATACCAAACACCAGATTTCTAATCATATGATAAGTTTATAAGAAATAATATACACCAAATAGGAGATCAGCCGTGTATGACTTCGATGGTGCTTAGAATTTTATCTACCTCGGACGTGTCGTAACTCAGTCAAGATTTCATCTACGGAGAGCTGCACATTTCAATCATTCGACTTCATAGAAAACGGACCACTCGGTAGAACACGGCGCAAAATTCATACACTTTAAAAGCCTCTCCCCCTCGAACACCGACAACAATAGAGAATATAACGCCAAATAAATCGCAATTGAGCGTAGCTTCAGTAAGTTTGCCGAACAAAACCGTGCGAACAAAATCCATCTCCTTCTGTATGTACAAAGGAAGAGAAACGAGAGAAAGGAAAACAAGATGAATCAATGGAAGCGAAAAGGATGATTATTGATGGGGAAGAGTTGAGAAGCTTAGCGGAGAAAGAAATGAGGGAAAAAAGATTGGAAGGAGAGGGAGGAACTTTGAGAAATGAGGAAATTCGTTAAAAGGAAGTGGGAAAGATTGGAGGGAAGAAATGAATAGGGGAGCTGGGGCGGAGAGGACGATAGCAGAAATTGGAGTAGGAAGTGGAAAGATTGGAAAGGAAAAAGCGGTTAGACCTCGGATTAAGAGAACAATGGGGATCAAAATGGAATAGTTGTGGAAGAAATGGAGATAAAAATCATCTAATTATGGTGATTGTTCGGAATCGAGAAATTTCTAAGAATTAAATGTCCGACGAGTAAAATTTTAATTTTATAGTAGTGGTTTTCGGCAACCAAGAAATTTCCTTCCGCAAACGCGAGTAAAAATAAGACAGTCCCTTCGAACTTCAGGAAACTTTCCTTGATTATATTAAAACTTGATGCCTTCTACATGGTTAACTCCACTATCGTTCCAGGAAAGGCTGTCACCTCAATCTTATCCGTAGTTTGAGTTTCAACGAATGTCTAAGACTTGAGAGTTTTTTCTCGATATTAACCGTAAGAGAAGAAATATTTTATCCTAAAATTAAATAAACTATTCTGTGATAAGACAAACGCTAACGCTTTTCAATGACTAACGTAAATCATACAGAAATAAAAGTACATATGACCTGGGGTCAGAATTCAACAACCCAGTAAATGTCTTAAGTTACCGAAAACATTACAGAATTAAGTGACAATTATTAATACCATATGGTTTCATAAAATAAACAGCTCATGAATACTTTTATAGAAGGCCGCGGCGGGTGAACTCAGTAACACCACATGAGTTCTGTGCTTCCCTTATGCGCGTGCTTGCACCCTGTAAAATATAATCTCGTATGAAATAAATCCCTCAATTGTAGATAACGTAAATTATAAGCAGGAAAAGGGAATATTTTTCAAGTTAAATGCATTTTCACTAGAGTAGTATATATTTTTATATAGCTGTTGGTTAGAAGAAAATACTAATACTTCAAAAAATTATACGATTTTTCGTACTTAATCCTTCACGTTTTCACTTTTAATTTGAGCCATATTTGACCCATTGAGCGAAAATCAACTAAATCTATCACAGACTGAAATTGGGCGAGAATTTCGGGGGTCGTTATTTCTCATTAGATTGGCTTCGTGGCTTCCTGGGTGCCGGCTCTACTTGGATGCTGCTCNATATATTTTTATATAGCTGTTGGTTAGAAGAAAATACTAATACTTCAAAAAATTATACGATTTTTCGTACTTAATCCTTCACGTTTTCACTTTTAATTTGAGCCATATTTGACCCATTGAGCGAAAATCAACTAAATCTATCTTAACACACTTCAAGCCTCCATTCGTTGTCTGACACACTGACCTTAACTTAAGAGCGAAAATATCTACATGCAGTGTTTGTAGGAACAAAATAAAAGAACTCAGATAAATATTACATTGGTGAGAGAGGTAATATATGGCCAATATAAAGAAATAGTAACATAACAAGCGCCTGACTATTGGCGATATTGGAAAATTGGAAACTATTGGAACAACGAGAATATTACAGTCATGAGATTCAATCCATTAAGTTCATTCAATCAGTTGGAACTCAATAAAAGAATTTTAGTTGCTATAAATTTAAATTGCCTAGACATTAGAATTACAAAATAAATAGTCTGAGCAAATGGATGCTACCAGATCATTTTTAACGTAGTTTTAGTAATTGGTAATTTCAAAAGAAAATTTTCTAATCGGAATACTGGATAGACAAATATCTTTTGCGGTATGGAGAAGATAACATTGTTCACCAAAGATTTCTCGCTAGTTGCATCCCATAATGCATGATTCAACAGTGCAGATTTATAAGAATATTTTTCAACGGAATACAAACTACCGAATCATAGTATCAAACAATCAGTCTTCTAATACCCACATTTTTTTTTTTTCAAAGGGCAGCCTATATGGAATTACAATAAATGCACACCTTGATAATGTTGAAACCCAGATAATACAAAGGAAGACATAAAAGGTGAAGGTAGGAGCAAAACGCTGCCAGGCCTCGCTGAGAAGATGTACGTAGAGAACATTGAGGGAAGCGGTGCCAAGTAATAGCGGCGGGACCGAAACCTGAAAGACGAGAAAACCCACGTAAAATAAGAGCGGAAGTGAGGTGGGGCGAACAGAAAGAATAAGTCGACGGAGCATCGGCGGCAAGAAATAATCTCTTCGTCCTGGTTTTTTATTTGCGAGACTTTCTCAGGCGTTGAAAAGGAGTTGAAAGCGCCAGCTGTGGATGTATGGAAGGTATCAATTCCACCGTCAATGGGCCACTCGAAAAATTACACGAGAAAATAAATCTGCAATTACTAGCTGGGGAAAGGTTTCTTTTGTAATAGGATAATATTGAGTAAAGAGAATTAAAGAAGGCAGTTCGTAGTTTCCACACTAAATGTTTTATTTAAAAACGACCGGTTTTTTGTTTTTTAGTCCACACTAAACGTTTTATTTAAAAACGAACCTGTAGTTTTTAAATAAAAAATTTAGTGTGGAAACTACGAAGTGCCTTCTTTCATCTCATTATGGCTTTCCACGAATTCCGACCTAATACTATAGAAAGTATTGAGTAATTTCAAGATTTGTGATTCAATCCAAAAGATTTTAAAACCGTTGTGTTCCTATCAGAAATTTAGCAAAAATTGCAAATAATTTACTTTATCCGAATTTCACTTTCCCTTGTGAATAAAGTTTCATCTGACTGACGCAACATAATAAAAAATTTTATGGTGATTTTGTTTACGTTTTCGGCGATATTAAACATTCGTTCAGTTGAAAGCCGTTCTTTATTGATGTAGCTTGATCGACAATTCGCGAACACAGTTATGCTTCTAAAACAAGGTGTTTGCAAAAATACATTTAAATATACGTTTGTGATAGCCAACAACTTTCAATTATTATCGTTTCATCGGATACAAACATGAGAGTAGTCAGCAAAATAGCAAAGCTGAAACGCACACTATTTCATGCATCATTAATACGTGCAATTTATAGGTAAAAAATGACATCAGTCTTATAGATTATTTTCTGAATCAGCTATTAATAACTGGTGAAACTATTAACTAGGTTAGGGGGAACCAGACCATGAAAAAGTAATAACAGGTTGGTCAAATAGCGAAATGACTAGGACTTTAACCCAGTTTTCCCACTTTATGACAGCTTTGAGAGCTAAGTTTGTGACACTAACGTGGAGGCTGCTCGCCTTGCTCACAAACGCATTCCCAAAGAGAATGGAAT
The DNA here is from genome assembly GCA_000376725.2 of Ladona fulva. Lineage (NCBI taxonomy): Eukaryota > Metazoa > Arthropoda > Insecta > Odonata > Libellulidae > Ladona > Ladona fulva. The sequence goes on along the minus strand of KZ308401.1, from coordinate 839,031 downwards.
AGACGCGGAATGGTAGCTAAGTGGTTAAAATACCTGCCCGGAAAGTTGGAGACCTGGGTTCGAGTCCCAGTCGTGTCGCTATTTTTCACACCTGTTATCACTTGGGTTTCAGCCGCACGGCTCTTTCGTGCTATATTTATGCACATTTCCCCAAACTTAAACCTTAAAAAGATTACTTAACTTGAAAAAACAAATGGCAGCACTTCTGGTGATGAATTTTTGTCTTATAAAGGACATCGTTAAGGTAAACAAGAGTTAGCTTTAGCGTTAATTTCAAGAGGAAATTCTCAAAAGATATGTCAAAATTCTAATATTATTTCCCCTCTGAAAACTTCAGCCATTCAGCTATTCTTCTGGTTAATATTCGGATGACGCAATTCCAATATTTATGATGAGTCGACTTTCCACCACATATTGGAGAAAATATCCATCAGACTAAGCCGCGTTTCATAACATTCGGGCATAAAGGAAAGAGATAGTGAAGCGCGCGGACTGTGCAACGGTTCCATCTCTTAAGATTTATCCCGCGGCTTTGATACGGGAGAATTCGCAACCCTTTTGATCGCGGTTAAAATAAAAGGTGGAGAAAGGGATTCGGGTGGTTATTGCTCAACGCTCAGCGCCGCGCAAGTGATAACGGAGAGAATTGGAACCAGCCCTCAAGTATGAAGATCCTTTAAAATCCGCTCAGATGTGAATAATGCTGGGGAGGTGTCAGACGATGAAAGGGAAAAGAGAAAGTAAAACCAAGGAGGCATGAAGAGCCTGTGAGAATGAAATAATATTTGGACCCGGAATATAAAAGATGAGGAAAAAGTATGTGGGTCGATTTAAATGAACTACTTTGACGGGAATCGCAGAGAAAGGATTCTGAGGCGGGAGAGCAAGTAGGATTTGGGGAGAAAATCGCCATTGCATTTCCTTTCATCTACACAATAATGAGTAAGAAGTCTTCTTTGTAACACATATTTGTAATAAGAAGGAAAATCATAGTGAAGGCGTACTATTAATTTGAAATGTAAGGGCTAAAGAGGTTTCTCGAAATTAAATACTCGCTTACTATTGCCTAAAATTAACTATTTTCAATCGTATTTTGAATGATTTACATATATATTAACTTAAGTAAGTGTACCTTTGATATTTAATTGCTGAAACAAACAGACATGCAGACCATCCCAACTTTATTGTGTCCATTTACTGCTTTTTCGCATGATATCACGTAATTTTTAATGAATGTAACTTATTTAATATAAACAGAAACCCCTGTTTCTTTATTAAACATAATACCTAGTATACAATCGTGATTTTGTACAAATATTTTATAACGAGAACGGAATTAACGGAAATTTGTAATGTTTAAGATTATTACATGAACGATTTTCATCCTCACTGTGTATATAAATTTTTAAGTATTTCATATGTTTTTTTGTTTCAAATTTTTATTTCTTCATTTTACCTCTTAAAATTTGGTTTCCTAATTTAATTTCCTATGCATCCGTCGTTCCTTCACCCCTTTTCTGCGGTTTATTGGCATCCTATCTATCAAACTAAAATTTAACTTACAAGAACACTAATTTCAAATTAAACTTTGGTGCCACACTCACGTATACATAAACGAAAATAAGTATAAAATATCTTCATTCTTTCATACTTCTCAAACATAGTTATCAATCAAAAAACTAGAACGTGAAAGAAGAATCTAGGATACGAACGTCTTATCTGAGTTTTGGGTGAATCTTTTTCAGTTATTTTACTGCCATTTCAGACGAAAATAATCAAATGTGCGTTTTCTGTCAATTCATAAAACTTTTCATCAGTCCTAGTACCACGAGATAGAATTTGATACCTGTCTGCATAATCGATATACGCATCAATTCTTATCAAAGCGAATGTAAATTAAAACTACTATATTCTTATATTCGTCGCATTGAAGTAACACCGTATTATTTTTGCGCCTGGGCGCTATTTTTCCTTCTTTTATCCGTCTGAAGGACGTCTTGAAAAGGATCACAGGAATCCAGCTCTTAAGAAAAAAACTCGGCAAATATTTACGAGGAAAAATCGATTTGGAGCATACTGTTAGAGCCCCTCCAGAGGCCCTGTGTCCCATTTCGTCCCTTCACCCGCTGTCACTCCTTTCTTCCCAGTCGCCCATCTCCCACTCTGCCTTGTCCTGCCCTTAGAGTGGGGGCAAAAGTAAGGAGGTTAGTTCTTTGGGGTGAGAAACATCGAGGAGGAAGAGTGCCGCTCATAATATGCATTGAGAGCAAGTGGCTTGGAATGCCTAACTTCGCTAAAGAAGGCTGCAGAGAATGGGGACGGAGTGAAAGAGTGGGAAGCTTGGTGTCTGATGTACGTGGAAAAGTAGAGAGAAGGGGCTAGTGAATTAGAGCGTGCTCTGGCGGGAGGGTTTTGAATGGAGTTTTGAGGAATTCTACAAAGGTGTCTAAGGTAAAGGGGAGCGTAATACTTTTGATCGAACGAATTCCTAAGGTTTTCGTATGCAACTACGGCGACATTTCGCGAGCTGAAATTTTTCGCGGGTCGTAAACGATTTTTTTGCTCCCGGGAAGTTATTATTTCCAAAATGGATTGTTCCTCTTCGGAGGGAAATTTGGAGCTGGAGGAACGGATGAGTTTTATTTTGAGTTAAGGGATGTTTTATCTCCGGTGGTGTATTAGGTTATTTTTGTTTATGAGAGGATGCGGGATTTTGGGAAATTCTATAGTAAGATATTTATATTTAGAACAGGAAAGAGATCGAGAGTAATATTAATGATGGGTCGCTGGCAATTTTAATATAACCTACGGATTCTCACGCTTAAAATATCTACTGTGTACTCTGTAAAATAAATTAATGGTTATTCTTTTATTATACTGTTAAAAAAGAATGACTGCAAAAAAATTCAAATAATTAAAAGTTATCGTTTTAATTAATTATTAAATTAAAACACTTTAATAGTTGATTATGATTTACTAACATTCAAGAGAACGAGTTCAGTGTGTATTCATACATACGTTGATACACATATACATATATGCAGATAATACATCATGATACTTATGAAATATAACATTTTCACTAGCGGTAATTAGTACAAAAGTGGTACTTTACTATGAATGTAATTGTATCGTTGGCAAGTCTTTTTATGGAGATAGCTTTGTGTTAAAAACATTTTTAGAGGAAAAAATCTGAATACCTTACAAGATTTTTCTGCTTTGTAAAATAGTATCAAAAAAATTTAGTAGGTAGATTAAGGTTTTGCGAAACTTAAACTGAATTCAAAACTGATCTACATTCCTGCCAATGGAGTAATGCATCTCTTTCTTTTATGTTTTCTCATTGCTTCTTATGATTAGCAACAGCAGCAAAATAATAGCATAATTCCTCACGGAAGTACGTTACCAAAACTTTTTAGAAAACAGTGGCAGTGAAATAATTCCCATTTTTAGTGATTTGGAAATATAAACGGTGGTTATCAAGTTTATTGACGGTGGCACTGATATTAATTAACTCAGGCCTTTGTTTAATAGATCATCCACAACAAGGAATCTCATATTATAAATGATAAGCACATTGCATGGTATTATTTAAGATGACTGAATAAGTATTTCAAGAAGTTAGACACCGAATAAAATCATTACCACCAAAAAAAAAAAACATTAAAATCTTCAAAGGAAAAATTAAAAGCTGCTAAATTTTATGTAGTTCTCATATTGCATGTTCATTATGTAATGTATTTTAACTCAAGTCTCTTGAACTCGACTATGTATCTCTTTATATAGACGCTTCTCCGGATATATATATACATATAGGATACTAAAGGCGAGGCAGAAGGAAGTGCCTCACGGAGCCGCCGATGTTTTTGCCGTAAAGTCCCGGGTTTGGACATCTAGGAAAAAAGCGGACATCCACCCTAGGCATCATGGGTTCGATTCTAGGAGGCCCCAAAAACGGCCATTTTCCCATAAGAATGCATTGGACGGGTTTTCTTACATTATTCGGAAATTTTTTTCAGGTACTTCCCGTAAAGCTAGGGAATTGAAATTTTAACGGCAAGTGCAGGAGGTGATTTTCTTCCGCGTACTGAAAAGACCGCTCCCAAAATGATCGTAGGTTCGACGCTAGGTCGATGTAAAACATTCAAAACACTTAATTCCCAGGGACCAGGGAAATTAAAGGTATTTAATTGCTTATCTGAAGCAGATTACACATCTGGCCCGCAAATTTATCGCGGTTTCCCAGAGATATCTATGGGATGGGTGAAAAGCGTTTCCTTTTGACGTAAACAGATTGTCATTTTTTTCTAAAGCAGCCGACGAGTTCCGATGCGCATTTTTAATTTGGCGCACTTTTTGAAATGAATTATTCTTGAAACTATAGGAATAGTAAAAAGCGAAAAAATTCGTTTACCGTATTTAGCATAAGGATGGAACGTTGAAATTTACGGAATCGTTAGAAAATGTTTTTACCTTCTGTTTGCCGCAAGAGCTTTATCCCCAATAGCCCCAGGTTCGATGCTAGGTAAATTCTTAGTGCGAAAGATTCAAGAAATCATTAAGGGTATATCTAGGTAAAATAGAACGTTGAAATTCACGTCATCGATAGAGAATATACACGTCTATAGTATACCTTAAGGTTTTTACCGTGGGGATCCTTAGTTCGATGCTAGGGCAATTTATATGACCTTAGTTCACGAAATCATTTAGGGTATTTGGCGTTAAGATAGAAAGACGTTATTCACGATTTTGTTAGTATAGATAAATGTCTATTGTATGCAATAAAGATTTTTGCCCTGTGGGCCAAGGTTCAATGCTAGGACAAACCGTATGAACGTATTTTGAATAATTCGTTTAGGGTATTGTAGTTGGTGGATGGCAGTCAGTTTATAGCAGGTGGAGTGTAGCAGGAGGTGGGTGTACAATGCCTTAGTTAATCTCTCTTACATTAAGCTTGCAGTATGCAAGCTACTTTCTCTCGTAACTTATATGTATATATGTGTATAGACATTGCAAAATATGGTATGTGGGAAAATTATTTTCAATTTTATGTATATATGTTTATTCAGATGTATTGTATGTATGTATTAATTGGTTTTATAGAATATGTGCTGTATACGGGAGGTTTTTGGATGGGTTTTCCTCCCGTCTTTGGGCGAATGCCTGACAGTTAGTACATTGTTTTTGCCCCCTTCAACCGTTGCCACCGGGTCCCACGACCTAATCGCGACGGGTAATTCTTAAATAAATAAATAAATAAAAGGAAAAAGGTACAAGGATAACAGACTCCTAGTCCCAAAAATCATCAAAAGTACTCCCGAGGGTCGCGATTATATTTATCTCGCTACTGTGAAGATGTCTGCACAGTGAATGACATAGAAACTCAGCAGGAACTGCCGTTTTGAGAGAGTCAATGCTAGCTTCGAGATTTCTGCAAAACCTTTTGTTGCTTTGTTCGCAGTTGAGACACGAATTTACCGTTCCGTGACGACAGACTGCAGATGAAAGGTGTGTTTGTCCGTCCACAATAACGTCTCTCGCGAAGCGAAACACGGTACGAAGAGAAGACAAACGGACCGTAAGGAAGTAACTTAGTCATCTGCAGTGAGATCAAGGTCAGTACCGGAAGCCAAAATACCTTATGTTAGAAAGGCAAGCTTCCAAACTGAAGCTCGGAGAAGAACGGAATGGGATAGAGTCCGAGCGTAGGAAATTTATTCAAGACTTGCTTACTATCGTCAGTATTGTAAGGGGTTCAGAACATCCAAAGAATTTAATTTGAAATTCAGAATATTCGTAATAGAACTCAAGATAGCAGCGAAAGAATGGAGGAAAAGGTCACGTACTTACTAACGGTGCATATTAATCCTGGAGCCAGTTACATACTATTCCTTTCGTTGAAGTTAGCAGAAGCTAAGTACCTTTAGGCTTAAGGAAAAACTATCCCAAACAAACTCATTTCTTATGTCTAATAATAGTAATAATAATGAAATAGTTTACTTTAACTAGATTCAACTTTCAGTTCCAAGTTCAAATGCAATGCCAACCCTATAATAATTCATAAAATTGATACCCTAGGAGATATTAATACCCTTAAGGGATGTAAGACAAAATAAAAATATTCAGAATTATGTTCCTCGAATTCCGCGTTTCCGATTGTAGAATATAAATTACGGAGATGAAAAGGTAAGGTTAAAAAATCTCATACCATTAAAATGTAACGATGAATAAGAAAATATATCCGAAATTTATCGAGTCACTTTTCCGAAAGCATACATTTCACATACACTTCAAATAGAGCAATGTTTTTTTTTACAAAAATCCTTCGGAGATGCAAATTTTAAGATGAATTATGGACCTCAAATGGATCCATGCTACTTGAAAAGATATTGGAGAAAAGTGTGACTGAACATAAATAAATAGAGAGCTATGAAATCCTTCCAAAATATGTATTACTAGTTGGTAGACCATTCATTCCGGAGGTTGCCTTGACCTCAAACCCTACACCATTATCAGCCAAAGACAACGAAGAGAGATTCCTTATCTACTAAAACGTATGATGATGAGTATTTTACTACTAATTTAATTTTTAGTTAATTTAACAGTTAACATTTTTCAACGCATTAAAAAAATCAACCATGGTCAATGTTATAATTCATTATCTCATATATCTAGATATTTATACAGCTTCATTTACTTAATTAAGGACAAAAGTCATGCCAAAAATAGAGAATAGATTTTTCTCCAACCAGTAGCAAATATTACATTCAATTTTAAATAGTGGCGGAAATATATACGAAGAACAGTAAAGACATGAGTGACACTTATTTTAAAATCAAACCATTACGGATATTTCTACATCAAGAAAGCAACAAGGATTCGCACTCTGCAAAACTACTGCAGGATACGCTGGATAGAGCCCCCATTCTTACGGCAACAATTCAGCGAAATACATAGACTGAATTAAGAAAGGGGGAGATTTTCCGCATAATCAGACGAACCACGAAAGATGAATAACTCCGCGGGGATCGGAGAAGGAAAAGAACGAACCACGGGCAAAGACCGAAGGTGACGTCGAGGCGAGAACAGATTAAAACGAACCAAAGAAAGAGACAATTAATTCCGAGTCCCAACGCCTTCATGAGCTAAAAAGTAGGAGTGGATGTGAGCAGCGGGAAGAACAGTGTCAAGTAATGAAAAATGGATTCGGAAACGGGAGAGGAGAAATTTTTTGAAAAATTCCGAATCTCGTTAAAAAAAACATCTCTCGCCGAGACTCCGGGATCGCAGATTTACTTCAATTCCGGACAAAAAAATCCTCCCCGCTCTCCTCCCATTCAAGGAATACGGAAAAAAGGTGCTCCTTTCAAAAAGGCGGTACTCTTAAAACAGGGAGAAAAGAAAATATCAAAAAATAGGAATGTGATGGGTACCCTTCTTTCAGGGGAGATTATAATCCTTACACCCAAGACTGGTACTCTTTCCCGCGGGTTTTTAAGGATATTTCCTCTTCTTTTATTCCCTTGCATTGGGGAGAAAAGGAGAAAGATGACCCTTCTCTTTTGCTCCGAACGATCTCCTTGCCTTCGATGAGCTTTGAAGCTGCTCCATGCCTCCCTCTTCCCTTTCCATTCATTTCCTATTCCACCTCTCCTACGGCCCGTCGCCAAGACATCTAAATGAAACTGCCGCGCTCCTCCTTTAATTCGGGAAGTGGCGGAAAATTGAATTATTCTCCTTTCTCCAACGAGGACTTTCCGGTCCAAAGCGGATTAGCGTATCGACAGGATCCGCGCGTAGACGCGGTGGCATTTTTTCCGGAAAGAAGTTAACGGAGCGGATGACTGGCGGGATATCGACATAAAACGGCTTTAACGCCGTCCTCGCAGTGACACACCCCGCGGAATTTAATTTTATATGGATGATGGGTTCGCTCGAAGAGGGTATTTAATGAAAATATTGCATCCTTAACATATCGGAACGTGATAGAAGAAGATTTGCTTACTTATAAGCGGAATGACATAAATAAGACCTTTGAAGCAACATGATTACGCAGCAGTGTTTGCGTAACTCGGAATAATAATAAATTTGCGGAAAGTGTTTTTCAACCGAAAGTAGAATGCTTGAGAAATGTTAATTCAGCTACACAAATCCGCCGGAGACGACAGTTTAAGAGGAAGAATAAAAATTAAACAACGCTCGTAGGCTTAACGTAAATACGGTGTTATTCTTCGCCTCACGCCAATGCTTCTGAGTGCCATCTCCATCATTACAGACTACTTGTAATTACGTATCACCTATAACGTAGTGAAAATGTAGGCAATACGTTTTCGTATGTCATTACAATTTATGAGCAAATTTACTAAAAATCGAGTGGAAAATGGTATTAAGTTTAGATTTTGTGTTTGAAAACTATCTTAGTCTATACATTTTAACTGTACATACATTTAAAAATGCAAATAGTACTATTAAGCATAACCTTGGAAAAAATAATCATATATATTAATGAGGAAACACTTGGTAACTACCACAAAAAATTTTAGTTATAAATAGAGATTTTCACCAACCTATAAAAGTTTTTTTATTTTTCCTTAAAACTTGGTAGAAGGTTCTGATTCTGATCACCTGATTATCTCGAATATCAAGCTTTAAATTCACCAACAACCGCGCAATCTGAAGATATATACATACTATTATCTCATTACGCGTATAAAAAATATAACTTTCCCGGAAGTAATTTTCAGTGGACGTTGTAAAGAAACTGATGGATATTCTTAGAGAGCCGTGTAGCAATATCCGTTTCGTGATAGATTTGATCACGGTTGATCTTCTTGCATATTTAGCAATGAAGATGATTAAGGCCTCGTTTAATTTGGTTAATCACCAAATCGTATCATCTGATGAATTTCGTGAGCAGAGTAATTGGTTTTGAGTCACCTGATTTTCTAATCAATATCACAGGGATATTTGCTAATGAATGAATGACCTTCCCATGACCTTATAGCTACAAAGTGAAGTTGTTAGTGATGTTTTCGATGGATTTAATGAGAGACGACTTAGAAATTTCCATAAAAACTACATGCATATTAACAGTTTGAATAACTAAATACCTATATGAATATGGTGAAGGTGATTAAAGTTGACGATTTGTTTAATCTTAAAAATTATTCCATTTTTTCATTAAAACGAAATCAAAAGTATAAGGTACGCAAAATAACACAAATCGATGCAGTTACGCACCTTCAGAATTATCATGAGACATTCCGAGTACTAATTATAAATCCTTGAAATCTTTCAAATATAGAGAAAAGTTACCATGATGAATATTTTCAACATATTCAATAAAAATATAAGAATAATTTATCGCGATAATTAATAGTATTAAGATACTCCGTAGAACAATTAAATCCTTCCTGACGATTACTCGTACATAAGTAGATTCATGCCCCCTAATATTTCCTTTTCAATGCATTTCCCTCAACATCCTGATGATTATGTGACCTGTGATGCACGAATGTAGAGCACGATCTTTCGATTGGAAGCTGCTAGGGACACAGAAATGTTAAACGCCAAGATCATTAGCAATTTCAGCAGTCAATATACATCAGATTAAGCTTGAAATAATTAATTGTGCAAAAATGTCCTATAGTTGCGGAACATCAAGTCCTAAGTTCCAAACAAAGCTTGCACAACAAATTCATACCTAACAAAGATGAAGAAAATCTATGGTTTGGGGAAACGGTTGCTATCTTGTTTAAATATCAGGCTATTTAATCACAAATATTCGAAAAATTAAAGAAAAATTTTTATACACCCAAGAAATAAAACTGATGTGAATGAATCTGACTGAAATGATTACGGATAAAGCAGAAAAGCAGATGAGCTCATTTCTTCGAGAGAAGTAACAATGGGCTTGACCCAAATATTAGATAAACGTAAGTAAAAACGTGAAATGAAACTTGAAAGCATTTCGTATTTAAATAATCAAAAACCATCGAAGAAATGGAAATAACTCTATAATGTAGGGAAATTTTTCATGTCTATGAATTATTTACTTTATCTTCTGGCATGTAGTCTTAAATCAAATCGTTTCCAAAAACCTTGGGTAAAATGTCTCTTTTTTGGTTTCTGCGTAAAAATGTTATTTCCAAAAAAAAGAGACATTCAACCCAAGGTTTTCGGAAACGACTTGTTTTAATAAAATATGCCAGAATGTAAAATTAACTATTCATAGACATGAGAAATCCTCCTAAATTATAGAATATTCATGTACAAATTATAGATGAATCTCTATATGTCATATTTATTGCAGTTTAACTTCCAGTCTCCACACTAAGCCAATCTAGCCTCGATAATAAATCACGGAACTTTTAAGGGAAATATAACTTAGCCCATTCGCTAAAAGATTCCTAATAATGAACTCATTAGTAGCCGATGACAATGCTTTAATAAAACTGTTTAAACTTAAAGTTTTACAAGGTAGCATTATAAAAATTGAAAGGAAAAGGCGTATCTCTTTATATAGACGCTTCTCCGGATATATATATATATACATATAGGATACTAAAGGCGAGGCAGAAGGAAGTGCCTCACGGAGCCGGCGGATTTTTTTCCGTAAAGTCCCGGGTTTTGACATCTAGGAAAATAGCGGACTTCCATTCTACGCATCATGGGTTCGATTCTAGGGGGCCCCAAAAACGGCCACTTTCCCATAAGAATGCATTGAGCGCATTTTCAAAAATTCTTTTAGCGTAGTTAGCATAAAGATAGAACGTTGAAATTTACGGAATCGTTAGGAAAGTATTTTTTCTTCCGTTTCCCGCAAGAGCTTTATACCTAATGGCCCCAGGTTCGATGCTAGGTACTTAGTGCAAAACTTTCAAAAAATCATATAGGGCATTTTTAGGTAAGATAGAACGTTGAAATTCACGTCATCCATAGAGATCCGAAACCTCTATAGTACACCTAAAGGTTTTTACCCTGTGAGTCCTTAGTTCGATGCTAGGGCAGTTTTTCTGTCCGAAATTCATGAATTCATTAAGGGTATTTTCCGTTAAGATAGAAACATGCAATTCACGGTGTTGTTAGAATAGATGATTGTCTATCGTATGCCGTAACGCTTTTTGCCCTAAAAGCCCAGGTTCGATCACAGCACCATTTGAATGACCGAATTTTCAGAAATTCGTTACGGGATTTCCCGGTCAGAAAGAAGGTTGAAATTCGCTACATCTATAGAAGAGAAGGATTTCTATCGTATACTGTAAGGACATTTGTCCTAATGGACCCAGGATCGATGCTAGGACAATTCTTATGGACGTATTTTGAATAATTCCTTAAGGTTTTGTAGTTGGTGGATGGCAGTCCGTTTATAGCAGGTGGAGTGTTGTGGGAGGTGTACATTGCCTTAGTTAATCTATCTTACATTAAGCTTGCAGGATGCAAGCAACTTATACTCGTATTTTATACAACCGCTACTTGAATTAGTAGAAACAAGGACATACAGATACAGGACAAGGATGATACAGATAATGAAGCATTCTTAATTTTTACCACAAAGAAGGTGATGACTCACAACTAAAAAAATGGATATAGATCGAAATAAAAATATGTAAAGTTAGGTGACAAAAGATTGTAATATAGGAGAAGAAAAACTTCTTAAGATGCTTATATAATTGAATTTTTCGTGTATCCTGGAGGAGTTTAAAGGGAAAAGAGGAAGGGTAGGGTGGCGTGGAAAGCTGAAAGCGATTCTATCGATTTCTTAAATGAATCGGATGTTCGTTTTGTCACCACAAACGGAAAACACCGGGCTAGGAGAAACATATTTTCAGATACCTTGAGTATATCAAATAAAAACATAGATTCATCTCTTATTCATTCGTTTACAATTGATTCAATTGGTATGCTCTACTTGTAAGTACGATTAATATCCGTGTTCAAATAGTATCGTTCATTTGCAAACTAAATTTTTATATCAGAATTCAGAGCTTAAGAGTTTAAATGTAAATACAGTGCAGAATTTGCTTGTCGCCAGAAAACCTTTGTGGTTCCGAAAATTAAATTGTAGACTGATAGATGTTTACATCAAAAAGCCTCGGACGGTGTACCGTATTTGAATTTAACCTAAACTATAAGGCCATTTAAACGAAACTAAGTTTTAATCCACTTAAATTAAATACTGTCTATATAAAAATTACTATTCTTACAATGTATGTGAAGAATATAAAATCGAATAGTTATATCAATTACATTACTATATTTGAAGTAATAAAATAATGGTTTTGATAAATTTATTATAATTAAAATTACAATAGTGTAAAATCTAATGATGTACTTTTATAATTTAATATTCCAAAATATAGTCAATGAAGAATGAAATTAAATAAGTTTTAATTGTTGGAAGTTTTGATTACTTTTATGCCAGATACTTCCTCTGAGTGACGATTAATACGAAAACGAACATCTTAAGCGGCTAAAATTAAAACAAATCAACCTAAGAGTATTTCCTTCTATATTTGAAATCTCTGATAGAGTTGCATATAAATGCACGCAAGTCAGTACGTGATATCTGAAGAGCGTGAGAAATGTATCCATTTAAGCATCTTTAGTGCGACTCCACGCCACAGCGAGAAACCGGCGCCACCGTCGCGAGGGCTCGTTAGTGAAAGGCGTCGATTTTTGCAAGGGTTTTCTCTTTTCCAACTCTCCTCCTTTGCCCAAGACGTGTTGGAGGGGGCGAAAGCGAAGAAAAAGGGGGCGCCACTGATGGAAGTAGATGGGTGAAGAGACAGAGGGAGGATATGGAAAGGAGAGGGGGAAAGAACGATTCAGAGACAGAGAGAAGACGTTTGCTATAACGAGCACAAGATGGCGGGGTCGTAGCTGCCGAGGATTTACGGGAGAGTTTTTGGTCTCCGGACTTGTGTGCTTGCGTTTTTGGTCTTTTGAATGGTTGGAGGGAATGAAAAAAAAATTGCAGAGAGGGCGTTGGGAGGCTTACCATTGAAAACCAAGAGGGAATATCCAGTGATTGCAAAGACGTGAAGGGAAAAAGAGCGCAGGAAGTGTTTCCCTTCTTTCGTTTAGCATTTCTTCTGCTTTGGCGTTATTTTTAAGCGTCTAGTTGAAGGAGGGGCGGTTTAACTGATGGAAATAATTTATTAAAGGGAGCCTGTGAGAAATAAGTGGGGATTTAATGAGAAGGAAGCATTCTATACTCCCCGGAGAGTAGTGAGGTTTATTGAAGTCCGATAAAATAAATCACATGTTCCTCGTCTGGGAGAGCGCTTCGAATCCGGGGTTGTTTCTCAAACATGTCGCAATGCAAGAGCCTTTTTTCCGATTAAATAAAATATCGAAAATCCTCGCTTATTGGTTCGAGTTAACGAATAAAACGTTACGTCTTCGGAGAGTAAAGTAATTTCGACGGGAAATACTTCGCAGTTTTGACGCTTGCGACAGATTTTCGTAGCAGGAAACTACCGCTGAAAACAATAAGAGCGGGATAAATTGCGACAGTGTATGAAGTACTCTGCTCGCAGTTTTGCGAGCTCGGGCAAATCCATTTCCTCGGTGAAACTCAAACACGTCGCCGAAGAATAGTTTGTTTACTGTGGTTACCGAGTAAACCGAGCTATAAAATTCTTCATTTATCCAATTTGCCTTTGACATCGACTGTTGCTGGAAGTACTGAGGTAATATTTCAGACAGGGAATACTAGAGAGGTGTAAAAGGCACAAAAAAGACGGTCGTATAAAGTAGTTCTTGATGAAATTTTCATCGCTTGGAATTGAATTGTAACGCGATGAAAACACTAGTAAATTTGTTGGTTATAAATCCAGAAAACGATTAAATGCAACATTTTCTAAACTTATTACGATGAGGATATTACTAATGATTAATCTTAGTGAAATTCAAATTATACCTGACTTTCTACGAACATAGGTGTGATAGTCAATGATTACAAAATCACTAGCATTTCAGTAAAAAAAATTAAATCGTAAATGGTAAATATTACTGTGGTAATATTAAATTTGCAATGGTATTTGATATTTAAACACTTTAATGACACGTACAAATTAGTTTCCAAGAATATTTAAATGGAAAACCGATATTGTGAGCCTTCATTTGGTGGTATTCCATGTTAAATAAATGTATTTATGCATGTAAAATAAATGTGTTTATACAAATACACCACAACAAATACAGTCAGACGACCCGAGTTTCGATGCATCATCTTCAGGTGCAAGCATAGAAAATAGGTTTATAGGGGGAAATATACATTGCAGAAATATGAGCAAATCATAATAAATTGAGAGATTGTTAAACGATGTAATATTTCCTTCGATGTTTGATAACTGTGATATCAAAATTCTAAGTCGATAGCATAAATACTTTAGACGTAAATCAGTTATTTCATTTAAAATTATTGCAAACCGATATTGAAGTGGTGAAAAGAGTGCGTTACTTTCATACATTACATACATGGTAGCCAGCAAACTTACGAACGTTTTTTTTCATTTTATTGAATTTCATCTTATTCACTAAATTTCATTGGAACGAATTTTTCGATTGGAACACACTGACGGGAAAATGACACTAATCATGGTTCGATATTTTATCTTTATAACAACCCAATATAAAAGGCAGCAAAAATGTATGCAAAGCTACATAATTAGAACATAAACCGAACCACACAGAAAATATTCTGTATGTAGCTATAATACATGCATAATCTCTTCCTTGAACTGAGCAGTTTTTTATATGGAACAACATTACATTAATGCCGATATTAAACAACGTATGCTTGCTTGTGATCATCAGCATCTACTTCTGCTCCAAATCCTGTTGAGTAAGTTTTTGGATCTCCCCTTTCCTCCACTTTTCACTATCTTCTCCATAATTACATTTAATTCCTTCACTTTCTACCCTATATCTTCTTTGATCCCACCCTCATATCCTTTCCCTTTTTCCGGACTCACTACCTCATTCCGACTCTCCTCTTCCTAACGCCTCCCTATGTGGACACGCTTCCCACATCCGATGTACTCGGCCTTACAACAAAATCAGTTTCATTCAAGAAGCGATGCCTAACACCCCAAATTCAAGTCATCCCCATTGCTTTTTATCCTTTTCCATTATGTCTAAAACAAGCATCTCTTACAGAAATTCTGTATTTGCAGTCCCAACATAGTGCAGTATTAGTCAAAGTTTTCCAGTTAAGGTGTTTAATATACTGTAATAACTATAGAGTAATTATAATGCATCGCATTACCTCAATGAGTAATTTTTATCAGGGAGGATATATCATACTCCAATCAAGATTTGGATTCGAATTTGAGTTCTTATCCGAAGCCCTTCGAATGTGACTACCGTGTGACTTCGCTAGGAATTCCTAAGGAGGTCGCATGGATAGAGTGCTTCTCCGAATGTGACGTCATTTCGAATCGGACTGCCCAATTCGAAGCCGAAGATTCGAATACGACGCTGACGTGTTGACACCCTAGGATTATCCTCCGAACTTTCCAAAGAGTAGAATTATATACCATTAAAATAACGAATTAAAGGCTTCCTAGTGATTTCTGGCGAATTTTACCGTTTTTGAATACTGAAAAAACACGAGGTTAAGCACGGCCGTTTTCGACACTCAATTTATTTAATATCATTCCATGGATCGCGGCTTAACATTTAAAAAATTACTCTCAATAACTCCTGTAATTCTGTATACTCCTGTATTCCTGTAAGGGATTTGAAATATTTTCTGCAGGAACATTTTTCAGAAGCTACGGAATAATTCTAAGGGTTCTAATGTTTAAGATTCCGTGGAGGCATACTACATACTGACGGTTTTAAAGCGTCTCTTCAGCACCGTAAAATACGCGAAAATGGAACGTGCAAATTACGCACCCCGAAACAAACACCTCCCTGGCGATAATGGGACGCAAAACAATGGGTCGTAATCTTTCGGGAGTACATACGCGCAAGGACATCCTCGCAAAACATATACACAAACGCGAGTAAATAATGCATGGAAAGGAGAATAAATATTTGAGGGACTCCCGGAGCGGATTCCGTTCTCAGGTATCCGGTAAGAGTCGGCGGACATTAAATATTAAAAATTTTCTCCGCGACAGCAGTCTCCAGGACGAATGCCACACGTGTTGGAGGAGATACGGCAAACCGCAGTTTCCGACGTAGTAGAGTAAGTCGCAAGAGGCGAAAGCACACGCGAGTTATCAAAATCTCGGCTTAAGGCCTTTCGTACCACTGATGCGGATGATGGAGGGCTACGGGGGAGGGGAGGGTTTTTTTATGGAGCTCTGAACTTAAGTTACGACCCCCGTAAGATAGCGAGAGGGTAAGTACACACGTCCGGGCATTCTCCTGCATGCCCTTACTTCTTTTAAGCGCGCCCCGCGTAAAACGAGCGCGAATTGCCCTTATTCTTTTGCTTTTATGCGGAGATTTAACAACGCATCTGCAGAGAGCATTATTACCCCCCAATTTAAGGAGCGGGTGACGGGAGATCATACCCGAAACTTTAGCTGTGCAGAACAATTTCCGAAGATGTGAAGAGTATTCCATTGAATGACGTGTTTTACTAGACCTTGTCTCCTTAATAGTTCCTACTACCAGCACTTGGGGGTGATTTTTCATTTATTTTTGTTGCAAGGTAGAGGAAAATGTATTTTATATTTATAGCAATGAATAACATACTGTAAAAATCCCACGAGGTTTAATAAAACAACTGATATGGACTACTAGATTGTCATCATCGTGTAAGTATTCCAGAGAAAGGAGAGTAAATATACAAAAAGGTTATGAAATAAGAGAGGAGATGGGAAGCAGATTGAACCGTTGAACGAAGTGGGAGTAAGTTTTAGGTTAGTGACAATTTCCAAGAATGAAATTGCTCCGTTTATAGGGTAAAATTTCCAGCTGTTTTTATTATTTTAATAATCCTCATGGGATATATAGCAATAGGAAATATACAATATATATCTTATTCCATCTTATCGTGGGACTCCACAGAGTGAAGGCGTATCAATTACTATATTTTTAATTTTCTAATGCCCGGTCTATTTCATGAATGAAGACAGCTTACATCGTCACCCCTTATTTAATAATATAAAAATTGTGATTCATACGGTCATACTGCTGTTGTTACACGGTCTTTTTCCACTCATATGATTCTTACTCATCAAAGAAAGAGAGGAAAAACTACCTTACTCTTCATCATGCATAACACACTATCCATACCTGACTTATCATCGACCTCTTTTTCATCAATACGATACTGTCAAACTAAACATAATTCGAAGGTAAAAGTATTTTTGAGTTCCATAAGCTTAGATACCAATTCGTAACAAAATTATTCAGAAACTGGTATGAAACGGAATAAGATATGAATACGTAAACTTGACACGCAAAATATACGTTGTTTTTATATCTTAATATGTATTTTTTAAAAGGAATACGGAACAGGTAAATCGAATATGAGAGCTTGCTTGCCATCTATTGGATGTCGTTTTATTTATTTATTTTTTTCTCAAATTTGTTTAAGCGTCTGTCGCAGCCAAGTTTTTTATAGAAACGTAATTTCTTACGGATTCTTTCGTAAAATAAGAATCTAAGAAAATATATTTAAAGATATTCAGAGGAATAATGAATAAAGGCGTTAAAGCATTAGCTAATGTAGATATTATTATATTTAGTTCATAGAAGTGAATGTTAATGTTATTACCTCAATCTTTTTTTCCGCTTCAAGTAGATTCTTATAGCAATCAATCAAACATGGATATCACGTTAATGAAAATACGTATGCCTAGCATTGTATGTACAAGATATTTATGCTACGCGGGCCAAGGGTAACTATGGACTTGAAAATTATGAAAATATGAACAATAACAAAGACGTATATCAAAATGAATTTCTTTCCGAGTGCATTCTAATTATGAAGCAATTGATTCAGAGTTATGAAAGAACCCGGCTTAATTAACTATTAGGACATTCCTGAAACATATTTCCGACGCGGTCACCTTTCAAGTTTATTACAGCATGTTCTGCGGCCATTTCCTCACCCGCTCGAACGAACTCAAATAATGAATTGTTTCGTTTCTCGGTACAATTTGTCATTTCGAGGGAAATTAAAATTAAATACGTTCTCCTCAGGCTTATTATCAAATAACATTTTCCTACGAACAATTTCGAAGTGGGCTTAATCAAACACAGCCAAGGTGCAATTCCGGTGCGGCGTGGATTTTCTCAGGCGGCGTTCAAATGAAATATGTCCCCATCTATGCCGTAAAGACGAGTTTTCTCGCTCTCTTCTCGCTGGTTGTTTTCCCAAAACGTGCTTTTTTGCCCCATCCTCAGTTTTGGAGATTTTTCCCACGAAACCTTTCTTTGGGTTTTTGCGTATTTATTTTTTGTTATGTTTCTCTATTTTTTAAATAGTAAATACCAATGTATAAAAAAATTACGACATTAGATGGAAGAGAGGGCCACTTGTGCCTGACCTCACCTTTATAAACTCAAATAATAGCAATAATATAATACAGAGACTTCCACCTTATTTGCTCAAACAGATACTTACAAAAAAAATAGTAAATACCACTCGCAACATACTGTATTCTGAGAGTTTCCTTTGAGAGAGAAAAACGGAAGGGTAAACCTTTAAATTATTCAGTGACCCAAATTGGGTTTTCACAGCCAAATTCACTTCCATGCGATGAGAAGCACACCCCTTAAAAGAACAGTCGTCCCGAAAGAACCACAGTCTAAGGTTAAGCGTGTTTTAATCTACATCCATGAACCACGGTTCCTACACGCAGGTATGAGAGAAAAAGATCTTCAAAGCCTTTTCATCCTCCGGGAAAATATCGAAACTGTGCGTACCGCGAAAATTTCTCGCTAAATTATCTCCCGCCGCACCTTCGCGGAGCGTAAAATAATTCAGTAAGGGCACCAGCGGATTCTCCCCAATCCTCACTCCGAAGGAATCTCGGTCTCGCCCCTTTGTTTCGCCTTTAAGGAGAGAAAAAAGCGACGAGCAGCGATAACTAAAGCAGCTCGAGATATACCTACAAAGAAACAATGCCTATCCCAACGCTTTCTTCCCATGACTCGCACTTCCCTCTCGCGGCTTGCTGAAGAGTTAACGGGGAAAGGGGTGGGCCGGAATCACCTCGCGCTTTAATAATGCATCTCTCGTACGATAGAGAAGGAGAAAAAGGTCGGCCGGAGTTGGGTCGAGGAGGTGTTGGCGGTATGGGAGACGCGAAATGAGTGCTCCGCGCTGCCATCTACCGAGCGGAATACAAACCAGGGCCAGCGATCTCGAAATTTTCCCACACCTCTCAATACCTCATTCCATCACCATACCGTTACCGCCTCTTCCATCTCATGAACGTTTACCGCCTCTATTCTTCGGCCTTTTCGGCAGCCTCCTTATCGCCTTTCTTTCCTCGGCGCCCTCCCTGGAGCACCTTTCTTCCCCTCCATTTGCGCTCGGCAAATGTGTGCCGTACCGATCCTTTCTGCTTAAGTACTGGGGAGAGAAAGGGCTGGTCTAATGACTAATTGAATGCATTTCCTTATTCTGTCGGGCGAAAGATTTTCTTTAAGCTCCGGGGCCTTTGTAGCGCGGGCGTAACGGTTAATGACGGGGCATGTGCTTAAGGCTTAAGGTGAGCGATGCCTGGGAAAGAGTGGATTTGCAATTGAATGGAAATTTGATCTTGGAGGATTCGCTGACGGGAAGACGGCGGAGGATTACACGCGCCCCACTTTCCGAATGCATAATACTTACCGTGGGTCTCGACGAGTTTTGTTTCTCGCAGGTGTGAAGACGAATTGACGGATTGGGGCTTTTCGGTGAATAGGAAGTCGTCGCTTTTATTTCTGGCTACGGCGCCGAGACTCTGCATCGTTATGAAAATTGGGGCGCGATTTTCGATCCTCACGATCAACGCCAGGTTGTGCAAATATGAGGGAGTTTTTTCTGTTAATACTTTCTGCACCTACCCAGAGCCGCGCCCAGCCTATCTGCTGCCCGGGTGCAGGTTGCAAACAATTTTCCTAAATATTAAATTCAAAAACCGTACATTTCATGATTCACGGCTCACGGAAAATTATTTTGTAAAACTTTAAAAAATCATTCTTTTTTTACTTTTTTCACATGTTACATAGGTCACAAACATCAGTAACAATTAATTATCCAGATTCCATATGCTGAGATAGTAAATTTCGAGTTAATATTTATTAAAAATTCTTTTTCGACAAATGACTTCAATTAAATCCACTGCACAAATATTCCTTTCTCTTCTTTAGATACTCGTAATTCTTTTCTCTATATGTTTGCCAATCGTTGATTTCACAACAATCTTTCCTAGAAAACTTGTGTGAATAACACAAAACCACAAATAATGTTGTTTGATAATAATACGAGTTGGCTACAGTCCTCTTGCCGCCATAAAGATGCCGCCGCCCGGGTTCGATTCACCTCTTGCACCCATAGGTTCTGCACCAACTTACAATTCACCCTTTTCTCGTGAACCTAAATCGCGGTGGTATTATTAAACTAGTAATTTTATCACCGGCTGAACATCGCTCACTCAATATCATAAACAATAAATTATCTCAATGATTAAGGAAGGCTTGAGTTCTTTGCAGGATAAAGTCCTGCGGCTGATCCCAAAGGAATGCCAAATCTGAAAAATAGCGACATGACTGGGACTCGAACCCAGGTCTCCCACTTTCCAAGCAGGTATTCTAACTACTAAACAACTATTTCGCGTCTCTAATTCCCTTAACAGTGTGGAAGAGACGCGGCATTGTAGTTCAGTGGTTAGAATACATGCCTAGAAATTGGGAGACGTGGGTTCGAGTCCCAGTCATGTCGCTATTTTTCATATCAGTTATTCCTTTAATAAATAATCTGTTAAACACATGGGAATATTGCGTCTTGCGAGCAATGCGTTACTTTAATATTTTTTGCGGACGAGAAAAGAAATTTTTAAAGATACTGGATAGTTGTTTTATAAAATACGTGGTAAATTGAGGTTTATAAATGTGTACCTATTATTCATTTTGTAAGTTTTGATGTCGCTAGCATACAGCAGCAAAAGAGAAAGATATTCATGCACAAAGACGGAAAATAAGTAATAAAGTTTTACTTGCTTGCTTGCTTGCTATAATTAATTTCGCACGCTGCCACACGCTGAAAAGAGGCTAGCAGGATATTAATGTGGTTGTAGATCATTTCTAAATCTACCCTAGAAGACAACGTATCTATTGTTGAAAAAATACTAATCACTATGGGCTACCATTTATAGCTTTATCATGAGGAAACTATACACTTTAACGAGTTATTAGAACCAAAAAAGAAGAGAAAAAATCGATGGTATCAATGTGCCAGTGCTATAACTCCGTTCGCCTTTTCTTTCTAAAGGTGCCGAAATCTTTTCGCTTCGAAACCCGATTTTATCGCCTGCCGAGTCGCAGGTGTAGACTGCACCAGCAGGGGTGAATGCTCACGTAGAAAGTTAGTTCTAATACGTTCATAGGATTTTAACCGATGTTTTATGGTGCATTTTGTGGAGGGTGTGAAAACATTTTCACTGAAACCACCAACCAACGCAAAGTAAATAGAAAAGGGGAAAGTCGGAATAAACGCTTTTCCACAAAATACCACTGCAAAGTCCGTCTAACTTTAAACACGTTTGCTACTTATTTATGGAAAAACGAAAATATGAGGTCTCACCACAGGAATTTCCAAAAATCTGCCGATCTGCAATACGTTCCCCTAAAAGATGCGTTGTCTTTACTACTATCCAAAAGATTTCTTAAAACGTTTCCTCTACCGTATCTTGGTGAAAGCAATATGATTCATGGAAGTTTCGGTATATGAAAAAGATAATTTGTTCTTCATTTACTTTTTCAACCGTTTCTGGGCAATTTTTGTCTCATGACAACTGTTAATTTGTTATAAACCGTTCATTTGTTATAAACTCTTCTTCCCATGTACTGGAGACTGTTTTCAAACAATTAAATCTATGTTTGGGATGCTGCAGCAGATTCTTTCCTTTTGTATCATATATGTGGTCCTAATTCTCAATGGTCTCAGTCAATTTAAATAAATGTCACTGAAATATTACTCAGAATCCCAATGTTGCACTGTAGGCATAATCATTTATATTCTGGCTCATCGAGAAAAGGAAAGACAAACCACCTCAGGCCTCCTCTTACATGGTATACCTCATTCCCTCTCTTAGGAAAGTAATGAAGAAAGAGAAGGCCATCCTGGTTGATAAGTTCACAAGTTTAACCGAAGAAGACTCAACCGCTGTGCAATTTTTCTCCATAATCAGTTTTCCTCATTCATTCTATACATTGCATACAATCCGTAGACCCAAAGTTTACTACGATATAATTTGTAAATATATATACAACATTCTCCAATTTTTATTTAAATCTGCACCTTTACGGAGTTTCACGTTACAGGATTGATCGATAATAGGTTAAAGTTAATCAATTTCATTAGAGAGTTATTTATAAGAAAATACGCCAAAAGTACTGGATTTTCGTTATAAAACTAAACGTGTTTGAAAGGTGACAATATCAATTTCTTAAATATTTGCTGAGCTTTTAAACTAGAAGGTATTCGTAGCATGCAAAATAACTTCGCCTCTCTAAAAGCCAATTCCAGAGATGACAGTTATCCTTTTTGCATCAACTTTGCCAAACTTTTTGCGAGAAAGAGACACGAAATTGAGAATCGAATCTCCGGTTGAGAACTATCATGAGAAAAGCATGTCAGCCAACGCATGGGAACAAGGATTGTTGGAGGAATGAAGGAGGCAGGAAAACTTAGGAACTTTAAGGAACGGCGTAGATGTAACGCAAAAGTTTTAATGAGGTGAGGCAGTAAAAGAAGAGGAGCAAGAAACAGTGGAATTCACCATCATTTAATCAGACAAGGAAATGCTTAGTACTAGGTAATGCAATGACATGGCCGAAGACCCGAGGAGGCAAACATTAGTGAGGTAATTACAGTTAAATGTTAACACAAAGGAGTTGTCATCTACCACCTCTATTAGCCAATAACGAGGTACTGGAGTAGATGAAGGAAGAAAAGTCTTTGAAAAGAAAAATGGAAGAAATTACGAAAAGTTGTTAGATGGTAAGTAGGTTATGAGGATGACGAAAGAATAAAAGAATTCAGAAAAGTGTTTCAGGGATGAAAAGGTAAAAAAAAAATTAATTGAATCAAATACGATAATGACAATACAAGAAAGCTAAAACAAGAGCCAGATCTCACCAGACGATTACCGTTTAAAGATAGCTTTCGTCTAGATTTCAGAAAAGAGAGCAAAAAACATCCCTGAAATTAACTAGGATATTTTTCATAAAATTTTAACGAGTATACTTAATTCTATTCCCTATTAGCTCTATGCCCTACTAACTTAATTGATCCCCCCAAAACCCAGGTTGGATCATCATTGCCTACTTTAAGAGCTAGTAGCAGTCCTTATCAGAAACGGACATGAAGAAAGTCTTACAGGTCCGGTAGTCGAACCCGTACCTCCCAATATCCAGTTAGCAGCTCTAACTATTGAACTGATAGGCCAGAACGTATAGACATGCCGTTTGGGAGACTGTAGGCAAGGAAAGCTCATAGGTTAGACTATCCAAGCGGATATTGGGAGACCCGGGTTCGAGTACTTGTTCCGTCAAACTTTTTCGTATCCGTTTCTCCTTGGGAAGTTTTCTAGGTTCAAGCATTTACGTTCTACGTCACCTCTAACCCTTTTCCCTGAGATAGAAGCTTTGTAGCAGAAATGAGGTTTACTTGACACGATGAGGAGTGAAGTAGTTTGATCGCTATTTCGACTATCGTTTAGGCAGAAAATTTTTCTTCATCTCCTAACGTAAGAACAAATCGCACCTTTATCATCATTCTATCATCTGATTATTCTTATCCCAACAAATTCCTCCTATCGAACTAAACTTTTCTCAAGGAGAATGAGGAGTTGATATCACAGCCCTGACGTTGATAGGTAAAGAACATGAATCAGCGACACAGAGCAACTTCATAAGAATTGCGACATCATGAAGTATCTTGAGATAGAACGCATTAAAAAATACCTTCGTGGCAGCGCGAATATCAAACCTGGCGGAGGGGAATGAAATTCCGTCAGCGGCACTTAGGCAAAAACCCGCACGCACGTTCCGCACCATCGCGAGCAGCTTCCACGCCCCTCCAACTCCTTCATTTCGCACCCTTAACGCCGAAACATATCTCCCACACCTCGTGGGTAATTAAGGCATATTAACAGTCCTACAGCCCACCGTCGGAGTCGCCTACTTGCTCCCATGGCTGGCTTGGGAAAAAGCGTAGTAAGAAGGTGGAAGTGCGAAGAACGGGAGGGGCTCTTGAACCGAGAGGAGGGCATAGGAAAGAAGCGTGCGAAAGACAGAGATGGAGAGGGAAGAAACTTTTTCTGGGGAGCGGGGTTGGAGCGGAAAATTAAGAGGACTTGCACGAGAAGATGCGGATGCAGGAGAGGACTTGGGAGGGGAAAAGACTACGTCACAAACCACGTCATTAGAGGATTCCTCTCTCCCGTGGGTGCGACCGTGTGCCAAGATGGTGTTTTCTTCTCCCGGGTGGGGAGGGAGAAAGAGGTAATGACTTGGAGAGGGTGAAAGGAAGAAAAAAGGGATTTTTAGATGGGTGTGTGCTCCGAGGAATGAAAGATGGCGGGGATTTAATTTTAATAAGACCTAAAATAGAACACGGCGAGAACTTTGCATGCAGCTTATCCCGTTAAAGACATCTTCCACGAAGAAAGGTTGCATCACGTCCCGAGATTGATAATTTAGATTAGGTCTCATTCCTATGGGAGCACAAAAGATACATGTCCCCCTCGTGGAACTTGACTTGGGACGGATTAATAACTAATGATATACATCCATAGCTATGAGCGAGTGTGGAAGCCTGACGAATCTAGTATTTATGACAGTTCAACCCCGCGCTATTTTGATTAACGTTCATCGTTTTTTCAGAGATTCGGAGGGGAGAATAAATATTTAAATTCCAATGATATACGGCACCAGTAACTACAGTGACTGCATCTCCACTTAAGCGAATCTTGCAGCATCTTGAAGAAGCATCTGTATCTCCTATATGTATGAGATTTTCTCCATAATATCATCTTATAATACCAATTTCAGAATAGGTTTCAAGTCTAATTTTTAGTACTCCCATTTGCTCGCAATCGTAAGAAATCTTAAACACAAGCACTTAAATGCAAGTTATCTTTCAACGCTCTATGTTACATTCCCTTCATTTATGAAATTCAGAAAAGGAGAAATCACTCTTTAAAAGTCATTGAGCAACCAAGAAAAAATGAAGTACCGCTTTTAAAACAAATGAAACCTTTATTAACTGCAAGAATACCATTTTTGAGAACCTGCAACATTGATGTGCGTTAGCGTTTCTTCCACCAAAAATAGAATAAAAATGTTTATTCAATTAAATTCCCCGACAACTCAATCTTTTAGTATCTTAATTTCTTATCATGTGAGCTACTGGGGTATTCATTTCGCATAAAATTAAGCGAGGGAGATATGAATTTAATAAAGTCTCGATAACACATTTTATAATTTCCATGAGGTTTAGAAAATAGCGTGGAAACTAAGGAAAACCTTTCACCCTCCAGATACTAAATTAAGCTTCGTATTAGAAGGAACACCTTAAAATTTAATAGCACATTGATCCTTAGTACGAAGAAGAATGCAGTTTTGGAATTAGTACTTGGAAAAGATGAGTTAAACATGTTAAAATCAAATTAAATAATAACTCAAACAATCATGGGGAGGAATAAATGATTTTTGGAGGTCAATAACCCAGATCAGAATCCATCCAATGCGCAAGAAATGCAAGCTGTTTCGAGACCCACGCTTCAATCGCCGTTTTCAAAGCAACCAATTGGATTTTTGATTACGAGAATGTCTCCGCTGAATATCCTGTATCCAATTATTTACAGCCACCATTTTTAGGAGAGAGATTAAAACGGCGAGAGTAAAAGCGTTTAGAAATTCCTCCTTAAAGGTGGAAATGGCGCGATTATACTCAAAGGCGGATATTTATCCCGAAAATAATTGTGGCTGTTAAAATATTTCAGACCCCATAGAGCGAAATGAATGCTTTCCTTTCACCGAAACAGAAAATGAGATTACTGCTAATATTCTCATTACTTTTCCCGTTTCTTGCTCGCTACGCACTTCGGGTGGCGATTATCCTTTCACTCTTGTACACCACCCACAAAGTCCGACCGAACGATCGGCCCGGAAGAAAACTCCACTGAGTGTCATTTTAAATACCCGATCTTGTGAGATAGGCTCTAAAGAGTGCAGAAACATAAATTTCGCCGGCTTTTAAGAGCTCGAGAGAGGCCGTTCATGCCTCCCTCTTTCCTGCAACCATTTATCGATTCCGTTCCAAACGTTTCCAAAATGAAAGGGCGACGACACGGAACAAGCAGGGTAAGAAACCGTCCTCTGAAAAGAGATCGAGGGAAGGACGCAGGAAACTTGGAGACGGGAATGAAATAAATAAGCGACGACGGGAATAAAAATCCGGGTTCAAAATCCTCGAAAACAATACCCCTTCCGACGCCGGAAAGTTTCCGATAGGTCTTAATCTCAATGTGATCCGAGTGAGCGAGAAAGAAATGTGTACGAACATGGCGGAAAAAATGTGACTGAGAAAAGGTACCAAAAGAGAAAGAATATGGGAGGACGTGGAGAAATCACTCGTCCTGGAGTTGTTATTTTCGGCGCAAATTTTTCCACAGAAGAATGAAATCCTGGGAATGAGGGTGCTTTCCCTGAACGAAATACTTCTTCAGACAATTTATTTCTAGTTATTAGCTACCAATATTTAATAATGCAACAATGGTTCTTCCATAAACGGAAGTCATAAACTCATATGTTTTCATATGATTTTTTTTATTGCAGGAGACACTATCCTCATTCATTAGGGAGGGATACGAAGTGCTTAGATATGCAATTTCATGAATTTTATTCCCGAATTGAATGATACGTTGTGAAATATAATTTATATTTGGTACAATTTTGCACGAAGAGGTACCGAGTTTGGCCTAACCACAATACAAGGACACGAAGAAATGAGAGAGAAAACGTCTTTCGTAGCTGGGAATCGAACTCAGGTCTCCCACTTTCTGGGCGGGTGCTCTGTCCTCTAATCTACCAAGAAAGAACAATCTCTCCCTCAATTCCATAGGATATGATGGTCTTCTCAATTCCATAGACTCTGACGGTGTACTCTGGCTATGGCAGACTTTTTCTCTTTCGTTTCTACATCTAAATTCATGGATGTGAATCTATGCGTTTACCACCGCATATTAACTCTACAACTACGTTTTACAGAACTACCAAAACCATAAATTTTATAGTCTGCAACTCCACTGTTTTCCTAATCTTTTGGATAATGGACTACCGGACAAACGGTTCCACCCTGTATGAATATATGTACTTGCATAGTAGTGCTTTTATGCTTAGCCTATCATCTTCGCTCCTTGATATGATATCCCTAATGGTTATTCTTTTCGAATTATGCCTATAATTTCTTATGTCGTCTATTTGATTAACACCTGACAGGGTGACAAAACATAGAAATTCCCACTTCCACACGACAAAAGAGGGCTTTCAGGGTATTTATGTATACGTAAAAACATTCCTTTTCCGAGATATCTCGTTCTAGAATTGCCTGTCTCGCTTCCCATACATTCCCAAAAATGTTCCATTTCTGATGCCACGAAATAAATGTAGGAACAATACATTCCTGATTATTTGGTTAAACCATTGTTGCGGCCACGAAACTGTTCATGACGCCTCATTTTTTAATTAAGAAATAATTAATAAGACAGTAATTGGCAACAAATGGAACAGCTATCTACGCCAAAGAACCAAAATAAAAAAAAATCAAATGAGTAAATTAAATTAAATTCAATAATTTTGCACAATTCTAATTGATACCATCCTTACGATCATGGAGCTCTCTATATAGAATTATATATACTAAAAAAATATAAACAAGCAGCACGTTCGATTTAATTGTTTTCGATAAGTAGAAATTATTTAATATTTTACAATATTTATTGCGTCACAGTATGTATCGTATTTCATTGTTTTCATTCCGCTTTTACTGGTTTGCAGTCTGGTCGCCCTAGTAATAGATTCATGAGAAAACCGGCCAATCATATATCCGTGTGCATGTTGTATGTATGCATGTGTACGGTACATGAGAGAGGGGGACATAAATGGAGCCAGAGAAAGAAAGAATCGCGAGATATCAAGATATCTTCTTATGGAGTCTGACCGTAAGGGAGCACTCAATTTTTTACTCAGACGACAGGGAGTGAAGGGAAGGGGTTACTGTGAGGGGAAAGGAGCTGGCGGAAAAGAAAGAGAGTAAAAGAGATATATAAGAGAAATAAAAAAAGATACCCGTATCCCCTCCGTGGCTCTACGCATAGTCTCCGTGAAAGGGGCAAAATTGCCTGACCTTTGTCCCCGAAATCTGCCCCTCCACAAGTTGAATCGTATAGTCTCCCACCAGTTACGTTGGATTGCCAAAGTTTCTTTCCCCATTCACTGCGCGGTCACAGCGCCACGGCACAACCCACCGAGAAACCCCCCAATTCCCCTCATATTCCACGTGGTATTTCTCTCTTGACGTGATTCGAATACTTCGGAAAGAGCAAGACCCCCCCGTAGCCATCTTTTCCCTTTCCTTCGTCTGCAGCATCTGTCTCCTAGGGAATCCGGAAGGTTCGTTACGGTAGAGTCACCACATATACATTTTCGTTACCATGGGTGTTTCTTTACGTTGTGTTTGTTAAAAAAGGCCAAATTTTCGCTACAAGAATTTTAACAACAATATTTGCTTCTACTACCTTTATTCTCGTGGTTAAATTGATTTCAAATGGAAGCAATAGTGCAAAATTAGCTGCAATTCACTTCCTGGAATCCGGGATATCGGCTATAGCAGTTTCTCCACATATTTTGATCGGGTTGGTTGATACGTTTAACTAACACTCTTTTCATTTCCAATAAGAATATGCATGAACTTAGTTGTGATAAAACCATGACGTTTCTATGATTGTTCATATAAAACATGGGGAAAAAATAACCTTCGTTACCATGAAGTTGAGGACGCCTGAAGTCCGCGAGTGATGATCCTTTGCGAAAAATACACCACATCTTTAGTGAAAATGCCGTTTATAGGACTAATCAGACATGCGATCAACATAAGAGTGTAGTCGTTCAGCATATGTCCGCCCATCATATTGAGAATTGCTTTAAAAAATCGGTAAATTTTACTAGGATACTCCCTGACACACTATGAGATGAGCTCTCAGAAATCCAAGTGGGCAGTGCGTTCGCCTTTGGTGGAAACGGTCCCGGGTTTGATTCACGGTGGGTGTCCATAGGTGCGAAATGACATAGGCCAGTGTTTCCCAACTTTTTCTTGCAAAATTTGAATTTTTGAATGAATGCAAAATGAATCTCTTGGATTCATACACCGTCCCCCAAATATATAGAAATATCAATGAAAATGAATGTACGTATGGCCATAGCTGAAGAAAATATCCACCATATTACTCTATGACAATTTTCTGAAGTTGTATCGATGTCATTCATCCAGTAAAACTCTAATGAGGAAGAAAGATGACAGGCAATGGAATACAACTCTTTTTCGTCTATCGCCGACATAGATTAGACAAGCGCTTCCAGGGGGGTGGCATCGCCTACTAAGTTAATGACCTAAGCTGTAGAAGCACTTAAAAGAATACTACCACTATATAAGATGACAGATCGTTGGAATAAATGGGACAACACGTTAAGTCCAACGAGATAAATTCGAACTTATATATACTAGAAAGTAGGAGTAGAGTTTAGACCATATTGGAGTTACCAGATACTCAAGAAAAATGACCGAAAAAGACGTTCGGAATATCCGCTTCAAAGATATTTTTCGCCCAAGTAGCTGATTGCAGAAATAGAATTACAGTACTTGCGTCACTTGCCGAAAGGCGGTTTGCAGGGTGCATTTGTAAATGTAAATGTAGCGATAACAATCTTAGGCCAAATTTTGATGGCTACAACTTCAGAAGCACGTCTTCCATAGCGAATCATCCTAAACTCATTCTGCCTTAAACCCCTGCCTTCCCCTTTGAAAAACCTCCCCTTATCTGCACCCCCATTTACACTTACTCTCACGTAGCAAGCTCCCCAGACTTAAACACAGTCCTCTGATTTCATTTGCCGACTCCCCATTTTGCTAGACCTAAGCACCCTTACATCTCCGTCGTCCATTTTGACGGAAAAAAGGCAAACTGAGCGCATTGTGCGAAATACTTTAGCGTGGAAAAAGCCGAGCGTCGTGATGGAAAAGTTGGAGGCGTGAACGTGATTCCGAGTTGGAGGCGTCTCGCCTTGCTCACGCGACCTTAAACTTTAGGATTTATAAGTTTCGGATTCGGGGCTTATATTAACCGAGTTGCGCCGCGTGATTAATTCTCGAAAAGAGCAACTTTGTTACCTTTGTTTTCCCCGTATATCTTGGGCAAAGAAGGGAGGTCAAGTCCTACGTCTTGCTGTTAATTAATACTGAAGAAACAACTGAGCTCAATCCGCTGAGAAACTTTACTTATAAAACAAACCTCTGGAATTGCGCCCAAGTTTTCTCGTACCCAAAAAAATATTCTACGTCCGGAAAATTGTGAGTGCGCAGTAAAATAGAGAAAATAAATTTTTTTAATGTCTTACACTGTTACACTCTTTTGGCGAGGTTAGGCCCTTGCGATCTCTCGTGTCTTAGGATTCATTAAGTTGCGGTGTATAACTTAGAAAGTACAAAATTGCAATAGAATTAACTTACAAATAGCAATATCTAAAAGTAATAATTAACACAAAAGATTTAGGTTATTAGAAAAATGCATGATCTCACCACATGGGAAAACAAAAAAGAAAGGGAATGAAAACTCAGGTAAAAGAGGTAAAATCTTCCAAAAAATTATTTTACTACTAATTTCAAGTCATATTAGAGAGATCCTAGGATGAAATTATACACATGCCAAACTGTTCCACAGAAAACTCATCTGATAGCAGTCTTTTGTGTTGTGATTTTTCGGTTAGTAGCCGTGTTCAGTGAAATTTTCTACTAGAAATGTTGTATATTATTAGTCAGTGCCGCACCGTCTTTGACCACCGACCAAAAATGTTACTATTAAATAAACAAATAAGTGTAATAAGATTCTACTCAAGAAAACAGCAGCATTAATTGGCTGTTTGGGATTATTTTATAAGTTCATATCAGTGATCCACTTTTAGAGATACACCTGGTGCCAAGATATTTAGTGAAACGCTTTCATCTCCTCGTAAGAATATTAACAAAGTCGTCGTGGGGAAAATAATAAGTGGTATAGAGCACTACTGCTTTTAACTCCAATGCACTACAGAATATAGACAAAATCTTCGATCATTTTCAGGGCTACAGTAGCATTACTTAAAATACAAGTGGAAGGAAGCGGTGAAAACTAATTCAATGTATATCGATAAGATCAGTTATGCCTTTAGCATGCCATTTACATTCTAAACCAGATCAACGGATTGGCTGAGGTTGCTTCGTTCTGTAGTCTTAGGAAATAAGTATGAAAATAAAATGCTTGAAAAAAAAGCGCTGATCGACTTGCAAATTAAAAGTAATTCAAGAAAGAAGCAGGACCATTAAAAATCTGCGAACCTTTCGGGCGTTAGCATTTATTCATGAAAAATACAGCTTAGGGCAATCTTCGAACAAGCATATCGAGTAAATGCTAATCACAATATATATTACAATGCAATTCATCTTGATTGCGTCATCGGTTTCACTAATAATATCCTTCAAAATTATAAAATAAGATTAAAGAGTAATGACAGCTTTCGTAATGCTTGACAAACTCTGTTACCTGCGATATCTCCACGAAATCTGAGCGCAAAAACCGTACACTGAACCAACGGTTGCCATTAGTTAGCGAGATATCCTCTGTTTGAAAGCAAAAACGCTAAGAGAAATAATAACAGCTCAAACGACGGGAATCCGTAATTCTCTGATTTCGTTTCCTCCGATTTACACTATAGTAAATTAAAAATTGCCTGACATACTTAGACATAGGTAGAGCAAATTAAATTACACCTAAGTCGTAAATGCAACTTTTTTCTGAAGTGAAGGAGTGTTACTCGGAAATAGAATATTTTCCATATGAAATACCACGCGAGCCAAACAAAACGCATTTCATATAAAATGCCCTGTGAGTAAGAAGTACTACATAAAAACAAAAGCGTAAAATTAGTTCATAAATAATTTCACAGCCATCAGATGAGTGGTCTTTCTTCCAGAGGCAGATGAAATGTACGGATATGCTATGAATTCAGTCGCTTGATAGAATTTACTAATTTATTAGAGCTCGCCGGTCTAATTAATATTTCTGGGCATCACATTTAGTCGAGTTCTAGCCTCACGATTACTCAGGGAAAGGAGAGCAAAA
This sequence comes from Ladona fulva, assembly GCA_000376725.2. Lineage (NCBI taxonomy): Eukaryota > Metazoa > Arthropoda > Insecta > Odonata > Libellulidae > Ladona > Ladona fulva. The sequence goes on along the minus strand of KZ308401.1, from coordinate 806,410 downwards.
AAAGCTTTACACAAGATCGCATCTCCATTTTCTCAATTTATGGGAATTCGAAAAAAATATCAAGCGTCGAGCTATGCGTCAAATGAAAAAAGAGCGGAGGAGAAGATGAGTTAGTGGATTCCCTTTTTTTAAGTTTAATGGCGTGACGTCCATCACGGGATCCAATCGATCTCGACTTTACAAATTTTTACGTTCCCATTTCTTTTTTAAGCGTTATTGATGCCCAACTCATTTTCGGTCCAAAGTGGAAAGGCCATCTTATGCGAGAAAACAATTACATCGCCGATGGGTGCCGTGGTGAGGGATGCAATAACTTTGCTGAATTCCGTACCGAACCCATCAAAAATATTCAGTAAATAAGTTGATCTATCAATCCATCTAATAGTATGCCCTCATTGCCCATTGAAAGCCCTGATACTTCTCTATAGATAATCAACACCAACCTTAATTTAATCCAAATACCTTAGTCTTCGGCTAACCTTATGTCTTTACTCTGCGATGTACTTTCTACATATATCGTTCGCAATCTCTTCTCAATATTTAACTTACCAATTTCATCTTATACGACCTTATTCCTTACATTTTAACTCTGTTCCTTACCTACTATCTCAAACTCTTCTTCATTAATATGGATTAGCTTGAAATATCAATTCCTTGATGTACGCGATACTTATATCTCAGGGCTCCTGGATAGCCAAGTGGGCAAGCGTTCGATTTCAGTGAAAGCGGTCCGGTATTCGATTCCCGGTGAGATCCTACATGCGAAATGACCTAAGCGGTCGAAGCACTTTTAACAAAACCACTAATACGTGTATCTACTCCAAATCTCCGATATTTAGGCGTGCAACACTTGCAAGATCTATGTTTCTGGATGTGGTGATGGTAATGATCCTAAGAAATAATTATCAGGTGCAAATAAAATGCCGCATTTATAATGACTATAAATCTATACAATAATATAAATAACTATGTATCTTTATTTTAAAATTTATAAAAATATCATAGCGAAAGAAAATTAATTTTCCTATAATAAATGTATAATATCATCGATGACGTTTACAATTAAATATTCCATACATCAAAATAATTCAAAATAAAAAAAGTAAAACAAATATTATTCCTCCTGGTAGAAACTACATAGAAATGATTTTTTACTACCAAATGCTACACTACAAAACTACTACTACAAATATGTTTTTGAGAACCTACCATGTTCGGGTAGTTTTCCATAGCAAGTCGTAGTTTATGCATATTTTTTCATTTATCGCACAATTTACTTTAGTAAACAGTGTAAAAAGCACTACCTCTATTATTTTTCTTGATAAATCTACTTTAATCCTGAATGACGTTCCAAGAAGTATGGCTGAAGCGAATTGATTACCTTTTTGGTTTACCTATAGCTTTTAATATGCGTAATATTCCTAAAAACGGTCTATGAGTAATAACACCAGAAAAAATATCTAAAACACTCGAAAGAAAGTTATCTACGCATATGTGAGGTAATTTTTCCACAAAATGGACCAATACTAACATCGTGGTGGAGACACCGCTGATTAAAAATGTTCAAAAATGTTCAGTGGAAACATTTTCTTCTTAAATTCTTTTCCCGTCGTCTGAACTAATATTTGGACCATCCTATTAGCCTCGCACTCTGCGAAAAGAAGGAAGATCTCCACCACATTAAAAGTTGGAAAAATCTGATTCCGTCATGAAAGTAACTTTAAGTAGTCCACAAATAGAAGATAAATGAGTTTTCGCGTCCCTAAGAGAGAAATAAGTCGTCATAGAGAAGTTTGGCGGAAGTCGAGAACTGGATGTAATAGTTGACGATGTAAATTACGAACCTCGAGTTTTCCACATTGAAGTTCTTCTTGGAATCGAGAAAACACACTTCAATGCCACCCTCACACTCCGTAAGAGTTCAAAGAAAAGTCGTCACTCCCATAACAGGTATCTTTTCTGTATTTAGACCTTCCGAATATGAAATTTGTCTCAATTAAGAGTTTATATATGTTAAAATGCTTGTTAGTTAATTGTTTTTATTTTTAATTAGTTAATGCTGATGTAATCGGAGCTTATTTATCTACTTAAAGATATTGTAGCGGCATTCAAAAGCAGAATGGTACTGGCAGTAGTAGTATTGTTAAAATTGCTTCGATTGCTTAGGTCATTTCGCACGTAGACTCCCACCGGGAATCGAACCCGGTACCGCTTTCAGTGAAGTCGAACGCATTGCCGGGAAACCTCAGGAATGGTACTATATGGCTCGAAGCGGGTAAGCTGTGTGTTCTATGGAGAGGATAATTTAAAGCCTAATATAAATATGTAAAATTAGATGATTTGCCGTTGGTTATCAAATTAATTTTATAAGATCTTCAAACAAAGGTAACACTTCACGATGCTACCGAAAAATGTTTACCAGGAACCAAACAAAGTGGAACAAATACTTACCGAACACTATTTCTAAATACTTTGTGAGCGTTATTGATTACTGAAATGTTACAAACTCCATCAATGTTATACTGATTTAGAATTGACTGTAGGAAAAGCTACCGATATCTATAAACTTTCTTCAGTCGCCAATAATCTTACCTTGGGAAACACTAATTTCAGGAGGTGGCAAATGAAGACTTTTCCCAAATTGATTGTAGATGAGACGTTTGCGGCACACTTACACAAGATTAATGGCAATAAAATGTGTATTTTCTCTACGTTAGTAATGCTTCGCAAGCAGTTACTCTGTACAGTTGATTTTTATAGTTTCTGGCAATATAAGATTGCTACTTGCCGATAATTGCAAAAAGGGAACACAACCAACAAAACAAATTTAGAAAACAAAATCTCGAAGAATATAAAAATATAAATTTCGGAAATCTTTTACAAAGAGATGAGAAATAATGTACATTTTTACTATATTATATTCATAAAAATTCTATGGTCAATTTTTACATTTTTCGCTAAAAATTTGACAGACTTTACGTAAGTTAATTCTTAATAGCACTAATCTTACACGTTAGCATGCATTATAAAAGCGCAATTTTCTTCATGATAAAGCACTAGCGTACAAAAAAGGATTAAGGAGTATCGTTATCCTTAAATTAGAAACCAGTGAAAAATGTCCATGGAAAAAACGGACATACACAGAAATAGACTGACAAGACCGGGCCTCGAATCCGGATTCCCCAATTTTTGCTCGGTTGCTCTATCCATTAAGCTTATGTATCTTCCGAATGTCTTATTTGAATATCATCACCGGATGGCTTAAGGTATTGTGAGAACCGGGTTCGAATCCTGGTCGTCAGGATTTTTTGCCCGATCTTGCGTGGGAATTTTCTTGGCACTAGCCATCAAGTGCCAAGCCATTTTCCTTAGAGGCCGGTTATATAAGCATATAACAGAAGATATTCCCTCATTTTTAATTTTATACTATTAAAATGAATAGAAATGATATTACTTCTCATTGATCAGGGTTCTGCGAAAAAAATTTGATACTTTGCCTGCGACAAAAATTTTAGCAGCAAATCTGCCTTAGAAAATCAAGTGTGATTAAGATGGCAAAATACCACAGATGCACCGAATATTTGCTGTAACGAAACATGACTAGCTCATCCAAATCCATACAGCTTCCGCGAGTGTATATAGAATGCATTTCTACCTCCAACCGCGAATAAATAATTACGTACACCACAAAAGGTGTTCCCAAACATCATCGCGCATTCCAAACGCAAACTGCAATCAAAGATTGCCACTTAAAACCCTACAATTGTGCCTCCGTGCAGCGCAATTAAATAAACATACAATCGCCAAATTACGGCCTGCGGAGCCACGCGCGATCCATGGAACGCCCTCCCGTGACTCATCGCATTCCTTGAATTTCATTACGAAAGGAACACAATCCGCCATTGAGAGCCCAGAAATTCATTAACAGAAAGTCCCGCCGATTTAAATCCTAATCGCTGGCGAAGATTCCTAGGATTAGTGCTACCTTCCAGAGAGAGAAAGGGGCACCGTTCGGCATCAAAATTTCTATTTCGCGCATATTTATGGGCCGGAAATTTCCGTCGGCACTTGAGCTGTAATGAAGGTGAAGAATCATTCCGAGAGGATGAATGGGAACGGGGAAATAGACCGGAAGAGTGATGGGGAAGGAAGCAGAAATAGATAAACGGAGAAGTGTAATTTGTGTCTCCTTATCCCGCCCACCCTTTTCAGAGTCGCAATTTCGGAAATAAGCCTCGATTAGTAGCCTGGAGGCGGGATTACGTGGGTGGCAGGTGGTTCGGAGGTTTCTTCAAAGGAGATCAAAGATTCATCCTTGTTAGAATGCGATAACAGGAATGAAAAGGGGGAATTGGGAAGAAGTGGATGTGTGCGACGGTGGCGAAGGGTGAAGATAAGAAACGACGAGGGCGGAGGGGAACAATCCACAATGGAGAGGGCATTGTTTGCTCACCGATGAAATATCGCGCGAATCTGCGGGCAAAGTGTATGAAATGTATTTTTCCCCCCTTATTACCATCGCGATGAGATTTGAAGTGGGAAAAATCCGTCTCTCCCTCGCTCTTTGTGCAGGGCATTACGTGATGTTTCACGGGTGATTAGACAAACGGATTATCTTCTCGCGGGATGGAGTTTGGTCTTCTACCCGCTCGATTCCTAATGCGACTAATCTAGTTACTTCCGCGTCATCGATAGAGGGGCGATCCGAATGACGTTCGATCCCGCAATGCATGATGCGAAGAAAATGTCGCTTTGTGATTAATTAGCTCGGCACACGCCATTGGCAGAAAAAGGTTTTTTATCCATGGACGGTTCCGTATAAAGCATAGCGACGCAATGGGCAGAGAAAATTGTTATGGCTACAAGAAATGAAAATCGTATTTGAAATTTCTATTACGAAAAGTTGGAAAAACCGTTTTCTCCCAAGAACCTTCTTCATAGACGGATATTAATTAACGGAAAGATATTTTGACGAGACGATAAAAAGATCAATATAACATGTTTTTCACATTAACTGAGGAGTTCAATTTTTCATCTTTCTTTGTAATAATACACCTGATCGAATAAACAAACATTTGACAAAGAACTAATACCACTGTGAAATGTTTTTCAAAATCAGTATGAAAAGGACCGTGATTGTTTTCATATTAGTGAGTTGCATGTAAACAGTCACTCGTGAAATATTGATATAGATGCGAAATTTCGAGGATTTTGATAAATCGCACGGAAATTGTGTAAAATGTTTGGGAAATAAACAACCCATCCCATTGACGACTAAGGTCATTGTTAAATGTAGATTTCATGAATTATTCCTTGTAAGTGCACGGGAGTAACCAGTTCTTATAATTTTTATCAGACATTTTTACGTAAAGTAGGCTTTCGTGACTTGAAATCAGTAGAATACATATTTTAAGTAATGGTAAGAATTATGTTGAGTTATTATGATCTTACGACGGACTGTTTCTTGTTAAGAAGGACCATATGTATATAATATTAGATATATTTTTAAACTAAATTAAGTTCCTTCATGCTTGACTGGGGCGTTTACTAGTAAGTTACATATTGAAACAATCATAATAATAACTTCCTTAATGGCAGCAGAAATATGATCCCAATTACATCTATTTAAACAGTTTCTATTCGTGACGAACATTCATAAGCATTCCCGAATCAGAAAAATCCGTTAGCAGGGACTCAAACCGGGAACCTTGGCGTTGGAATTCAAGTAGGTTAACAAATCCCCGAGGTAACTTAATATCAAGAAAATAACATAAAAATTTAAAAATTTGCATCGTTTCATTTCAGCGCTTATATTATAATTTATATACCTAATTAACATCGAGATAACGATTTCAAAATATTTAGAACTATTCAAATCTATATAGATGTGAATTTTTCACTTTTCCTTAACATTTCAACAAAATATGTACTATAAGGTCCAACATTTACACCACAAACTAACCTGTACTTATAGTACAGGCCATAATAGTATGAAACATTTTAATGTCCCGCTTAAAAGCTTAATATGACTATCTATTCAAAGTTGAGATATTCGTCACTCTTCCCAGAACTATCAGAACCATTTTAAAAAAGAGAAAACAGAAAAGTTTAAGCTTTTAGGGAATCCATGTTCTCAAGACGTATGTCCCATATTTTCCCCACGAACCTCCCTCTTTATGATACAAATACGGTTCTTAAGAAGATAAACTTGAAATACATCTCGAGGCTCGAAATCCCACCGAGCTTTTATGACAGCTACGTGGGTGAAATATGAAGGTCACGGAGACAAATAAAACATGCCAGAGATGATACAGATTGAGACTTAAGGAAGAGAATGGGTGTAGTTGACGTACGACCGAGGAAAAAAAATAATGCTGAAGACGAAATCCTTCGTTGCCCAAACTAAGTTTGGGCAGTGTTCATTAGAATGATAGAAACGAATGATTTTAACTAGAGCATACATGAAGAGAATAATGAAATGGCTGGTGATATTGTGTATAAAGTAGAATGTTTTTTTTAGTAAAAGAACTAGATGAAGGCGTAAATACATGGATAGAAGTATAGTTGGTAGTAAGATTAAGTAAGGAATTTCTAACAAAAGCAAAAATAGATCCGCTTAAAATTGTTTGTAATTACTTTGTCTTACTTTAGTGGATATAATCAGAGTTACAGTCACCGCGCATTAAGCTAAAGCCACATCAAATACATAGATTTTCAGCATTAAAAATTTTTTTCTCCTCAAATGTAAAATTTAAAAAGTCTCAATTTCATAATCATTAGAAATTGATATAACATATATTTATTTAAGGAAGTCGGGTAAGGGTGGTATAGCGCAAGATGGTGCGCACCAAGAAAATTTCCCAGGGAAGAATTGACTTGAAAAAAGTCTTACGGGACCGGGAATCGAACCCGGGTCTCCCGGCTGCAGGGATAGCTCAACCGGGAAGACCCGGGCTCGATTCTCGGTCCCGTCAGTCTTTTTTTAAGTCCATTATTCCTTGGGAATATAGATATCTAATTATGTAAGATTATTGTAATTTACATTTGTACAAGGCTAAATAATGCTGGAAACTCCTTAAAAATACTAATAAAATCTGAACCTTTGAAAGAAAGGAAATTTATTTCTCGACAGCAATATAGTGCATCCTCCCTCAGTTCAATTTGGGTAGTTGGCATTTGGGTAAGTCAGGCTGATTGTTTTGTCTTTTAATAACGGTGACTACAATGGCGAAGAAGTTATGCGATGACTGAAAGAGAAACTCCTATTACTAAACTTTAAGGGTGTGTCGATTGGCGCATATGAGTGGGTACGTGGAATTGAAGCTACATCAAAAAATGACCAAGGTTAAGCCCTGAATTAACCCCATGTCAACCTCAGTTTAAACTCTAATGTTACATAATTTACGTAGTAATTGAGCTGTTGGATTTAGTTAAATTAGGAAATTGACCGGACAAACCACAAGAGAGTGTTAGAAAATGACTAATGAATGTACTGAATTATTGAATGCACTGAAAGTAAACGGGTGATGAATGTACTGACAGAAATGCTAAATGTATAAACAGTGTTCATTATAATGAGTTTGTACTTATGGATAGATAGGGGCATAATTATGCTTATAGTATTTAAGGATAATCTGAGGGGTTCTAAAAGGAGACGCAGGACAAGAAATAGCTGTTAGAGCGTGGTGAATGAGGACGTGAAGATATGAGAAAGAAGCTTTGATAGTAGAACGAAATGCATGAAAATATACATGTATCGATATACCAAAAAAGCAAACGTAAGCAAATTTAGGACGGTATGGGGTACTAATACGAATAAACGAGGTAGGAACGGGCTTACCACGATGAGAAATATCCTGAATGCTATGCATGAATGTGTAGGAGCGCTTTTCGTAATTACGGCAATGAATTAATCCGGGAAAAGTAAACGAATTGACAATGAAGGAAACCCGAGAGAGATTAAGATCGGAAAATGAGGGTTTTATGCCAGGAAGGGGAAATGTCGTCATCATTAGCTCAACCTTTTCCCGGGAATCCGTCTTATCACTCGGAAAGCGACCTGCTGGGTGCGCCTTAATCAGTCTGCCATTACGAACGTTCGCGGAACGCTGACTAATTGCCAAAATCAACGTCTCTATACAATCGGTCTACGCTTGAGACCAGGATCTTTCCATTCAAATCGGTTAATGCAAAACATTAAGCTGGTTTATTCGGTGCGAAAAGAGCACGCGAAGTGTTATAAAGCAATGATTTTGTCTGACAATGCAGCTGAAGTTAAACCTAGGTTTGTAGGCTGAAAACTCCCACGGTCGTTTTAAGCACGGGGTCATATTACTGAACTTACCACTTACTGTACCACTGATACAATTTCGTGCTTTTTGGTTTACTCTTTATACACCCAGTTTGACGCTAATTTGTTCCTCTTGTCTCTCTGTCTATTTCTATGCGATTACCCTGCCACCACCATGACTCCGTTTCTTTAATCGATTATTTCCGGCTATTGTACGCGGAAACATGAATTCTTGAATCGATTGGTTCTAGCATCTATTTCTCTGGTCTTTCTCGCATTATCGGAACGGCCTATGTAGTATGCTGAACCCATTTTATCTGCTACATCATCTCTAAACGTGCTTTCTCTGAATTTATTTAATTTGCCAAGTCCTGGGTCCTGAAGCTTCTGAGTGACGCTCACTAGTTTATCGTAGCAATTCTTCACAAAACGTAATGGCTTTCGCTGCACCTTTTCTAATTCTCAAATACAAAACTTATCGGTAGTATCCCATACACGTCACGCATACTGTAGATCTGGCCTCTATCCGTAGGGGTTTAAATGAACTTAAAACGTAAAATTTAAACTGAAATTACTGTTAGAAAAAAATCCAGTGGGACAAATTCTCGACAGACGAAGAAAGAAAACCCAAACCCAATCAAACGCTTAAACCAAACAACTCTTAATTCACATAAATCGACCCATCAATGTATTCTTGTAGAATCTTCAAAACTTCAAGCTCTTAGGTGCAAACAATTATTCAACTGTTTAATTGAAAATGCAACTGAAAACGATCCAGTAAGAAACTGAGTTGACTAGCATTATAAAGTAATAGCCAAATTTTGATGGATTTTAAATGAGGACTACTGTAAATGGTGTTCGGTATGTTATAATATTTTACCAACACCAGAACGTTTTAGGGATAGAAATTAATTAAATGCTTAACTCTGGGAAGCTTGCCGGCCCAATCAACCGTCTTCAGCGGGCTACATTATGGCTTTGTACTATGGCTATATTAAACGCCTTCATACTAATTTTAAATTGCCCAAGAAACCTCCAGAACGGAATGTCTAGAACAGTCTAGATCATGTTAGAATGGTTAGAACAGTCACCCAGAAAGCAGGAGACCCGGTTTGGAGTTATAGCATTGTCAAACATTATTCATGCCCGCCCTCCTTGGGAAAACCATGCTACAGTATAACATGAAACTCACAGGAAGTGTATAAAGTGAAATAAATTGTAATCTACGGTACACAACAAAGCCTCAGGGAGCTCATTATTTCTCTCACAAGACAGGATTTCCAGCAACTGTCAATTGTGCTACATGCAAAAGTAATGAGGTAAGACTTCTGCCTCACTTCTCTAGTATCCTTGCAGCTAAATTTGCAATTCGCGACAAGATCTTTACAAAAACTCGAAAAGTTTTCAATACAACCATTTCCATTAAGGAAAAACGGAGAAAACATTAAATGTACTGCGGCGCCAAAAAATGCAACTGCCATCACAAACTGGGGAAGTTAATCAACAGAAAGCCCTGATATTCCCAGAACATTATCCCCAACTCGCCGGCAGCTGTGGAGAAAAACTCCACCCCTTCATAAACCCACATGTATGTATACTTTGCATCCTACAAAAGGAAGGATTCCTGGGGATCGTAAATAACACCTCTATTAAAATCACCCAAAGAGGAAGAGTAATCCCAAACTTACATATATTTTTAAACAGATGCATGCGGGGGAACGCGGAAAAGCATATGCACTCCGGAGAATGGGTCTCGGGTCATTAAACCTTGCGGAAAGGGGGGAAGTCTGTGAAAAAATATCCCAAACAAAGACGCGGAAAAAATATGCGGGTTTGGCGGAGTAAACAAAGGGGGTTTGGACGCGTTTGAAAAGGCTACCACCAAGTTTTTCTCGGGCTTCTTAATTTTTTCTCTGATGACTGAGTAGAAGAACATGGATGCAAAGACAGAGGGATGATTAATTACGCCGCGCAACGCTAGGTGGCGTAAGAAAAATGAATCCATCGATGTTACGCAAACAAGATGGCTCCGGCGCTCGCCTGGAATAACAGTTAATTCTTTGTTCTCGGATCAAAAGAGGAAATTTTCACTGCGGAATATTGTATGCGGCGCAATGTTTTTTTCCCGATAGAGGGTTTATTTATCTGCGGTGGAAGCAGTCATTCACCGTAAAACTTTTCCCTAAAATTTCCAAGCCTACGACGAGGGAATTTTTAATCTAAAATATGCGGTTTGATACAAAAAATCACGTCGCTAGAATGAAAGGGTAATAAACAAAAAAATAACACCTTGGAAGAATCTTAAGATCAACAGGATCCAATTATTCATCTTTTCTGATGTTTGAAAACATTTTCTCGGTAGACGGTAATTAATTACCTTTTTTGACTATTTCCCTGATAGATAGTTTTATAGCGGAGACAAAGAGGGAATATCATCGATGATTAGTCTATAGATTGTTTATCTACGTCGATCATACATACAATTGAGCATTAAGGTAGATGGAACCCCTCATATTTCTTCGCGATTATAATGCTATTTGTGTCGTGCATAACGATCTTGTAAGGGCTCCCGGATGGCCAAGTGGGTAACGCCTTCGACGTTCGACGGTGAAAGTTGTCCCGGGTTTGATTCCCGGTTGGGCCTACGTGCGAAATTACCTTAGTTGTCGAAGCACTTTTAACAATACACTACTATGACGATCTTGTCGAAAGCGAAAATTAGGTCTTTAGGTCTTATTAAGGCAAGATTGAGACCAAAAAGTCTCTTCTTCCATCTAAACATTCGTTAATGTTATTAATAAAAACATGAACACATTTTTAAACTTAAACAGAAATAGAGAGGAAAACGTAAAAAAAATTTGTGGAAGTAAGAAACCTAAGTAATAACTTAGGAAAAATATCTCCAGAGCAGGAAAACACCCACAGAGAAGGGGAGTGTGAAAAACCTGCGCAAACCTACACATAGTACAAGCTATAATTACGCCTTCATCAATAGATATCTTAGTTAAAATATAATTAGTCTCTAAGAGAAAATAGAAATTAATGAAGTGAAAATCTTCCTAATAATCCTGTAAAATATATTTATGACCGAACGGATATGTGCAATATAAGAATAATTTTACTTTTCGGAAAATGAAAAGTGACTTCGATCCAAAGTTCTTAGCGATTAGAAGACATAAAAAAATGACAAATACATCCGTTAAATCATGATAATGTAGATTCTGTGCTGTACCATCGAAATATTAATACGATATAGTTGAAGGTTAAAGGAATTAATAACTACTAACCAAGTGTTTTGTTGCATCTCTTTCTTTCCCTAAGAATCAGTTCTCCTAAAACTCCCAATCTGTTTAATTTCAACGTTTGTCTTCTGAGTAACTTTGTTTCACTTTGTATTACGTCAAGTAAATTTCCTGGAAACTTGGGCATATTTGTATAAAATGCTCCGTGATAATGGTATACTTAGACAGAGAATGTCTAGAATTTGGTAAACAGTGGGTTTGGATTCAATGAACATTAGCATTCTACAGCCAACATTCTCCGTTACCTACATTACTTTTAGATGCTACTTTTCCCAATACCACAAGATATATATGAGTGTAAAACAACTGTTTGGATATACTTACGAAAAAGTTACCCCGAAACTGTGGTCGAAACCTAACCCACACCAAAATCTACTTGGCGGAAACTTGAGTGTTCCAAACAGTTAAAACGCATTTTCAGACCCGGTAAACTTCCAAGGCTATTATTTTGAATCAAGAGACGTTCGTTACGGACCGCATCACGGGCTTTGAGGCATTTAATGGAACCCTTTCCGATAACTTCGGAGAATATTTCTATGAAGTTATTAGCTGCCAAATTTCAGCAGACACGCTGTACCCTCATCTCCTACCGAGAAAAAATTTCTTAATTAACGACCGACATAATGTCTGATGCAGAGAACCTAATCAACTTCGGGCTTCTAGTAACTCTTAATGCCAACAAAAAGCTCGATGACCCTTCTCTTAAAGGGTTAGATACGGAGGCTATGGACAAGATGAAGTTCTTTGCCAGCTCGGCACTTTCAAATTTTGACGTCGAATTCCCTTAACCTTTCCCTGCTCCCTTTCGCCTTCCGTTACGAACTCCTGTCATATATTCGTCCTTAACTACCCCATAGCCTAATCATTTCCACGCTCATTTGCTTTCCGGCTTATGCGTAGATGGGGATAATGTATTGGGAGAAAACTACGAATTGCTAAGTTTCGAATAGGGCGAGGGACTTTATACTGCATTATTGCTGTCAATGCTTGCAGAAAATCCTTCATTACGATAGCCTCCGTTTTTCAAAACCTCTACTCTGATTGCTTTCCTCGCTTTCCTATCTTTAACTTAAAGGCGTATGTTTTTGATTGAATTAGTAATATTAGTATGATATTATAGAAATACTATCAATCAAATTATTCCAAAAATTAAAAACTTTGAATAAATAATGAAGCGATATTAATATTAGTTTTAATAATATATTATATTTAACAAATTCGATCAGGTGATTTAAAAATTCAACGGGAAGTTTTAATTGAGGTAGTTAAATACTATCCCTATATGGGATACCATTTAATTGATTTCTAAAATACTTCAATTTCAATATGTTCATCGTCACTTGTTATCTATAGTAATCACATCAGGAACAGAAGTCGGATTAAGTACTTTTCTTACGAAGTTGAATCATATTTTCCAATCAACGCATTCAAACGTTCATTTCCGCAGTTAGCGAGATCGACAGATCGACACCGCTTTCTATTTCACCGTCTGCACTTAAACATGTACATCCGACATCTCAAAATATGGACTTCAAGAACACTCTCCTTCTAAAATTATCCCATTGATTATTTCGGACGTTTTCCACTTACTTTTCATGGATCTCTTCTTCGTTTCTCGTCCCCCTTTTGAAACTTTTATTCCCTCTCGGGTCAGACATTCTTGCGTCATCCCTATCTTATTAAGACGCTCTCGACATCCGTGTTTCTCCGCCATCTATAGCCCAAGTTTTCAGACCCTCTAATTAGCTCACCTTTCACAAAACGAGAGCGTTCCTTCTCCTCCTACCCATTCCACTCCGACGCCTAACGTCCCCTTCATCTTCCCTATTTATTCTGTACCCTTGGGCTACCTCATCTACCCCCATTTTCAACTTCGCCTTTTAAAATACGTCTTCCGTTACATAAACAAGTCGAGAAGACGTCATTTTGCAGATAAGCAAGATTAAAACCAGCCTGACATATTTACCGATTTTTTTTGATGCTGAGCTACGATTATTTGAATTACGCAATATTTGCAATACCGTTGCTTCGTTTAAATTGCCCCCAAAATGACTCTGGTATTCACGTACATTTCAAGAAATCCAATTCTAAGAGATGTATTATAAAGGAATTGAAAAGTTTGACTTTACATCCAAGTCTTTATCAGTTTACATATATGGGATTTATTTGTACATCGTAATTAAATGTAACTACGTACTTAAATGTAACTTGTTATATATAGAACATCATACATATTAAATTTCCACGCCCAATAGTTTAAAAATATAATATTTATTTAATACACGCTTTATAGGTTGTGCACTGAACGTGTGTCCACATCTTATGTACCATTTAAGAGCTTTAGTTTAACCTAATCCATATTTCTTTAAAATTGTAAACCTCTAATCGTAAAGATAATTTGATTGGCCGTCCCGAATGCTCAATAAAAATTAATCAATTATAACGATATAATTGTATTTCACTTACCCTGATAAATTAACAGTCACAAGGATTTGATCGAGTTAGGATAAACTTAAATGTACTGCAATATCAACTCAAAGAAAATTTAGGGAAAAAAAGAAACGATTACTCTTCTCACAACGCAAGAAAAATCTATGAGAAAAGTGCAATTTCAAAGTATGTCATTGCTTCTTTACTCTTCCGAAAATATTTTGTAGTACAGAAAAATTGTACTTTAATGCTTCGTTTTCACCAATTTCTATTCAATCGCCAGATTCAAATTGAGAAAAACTAAGATATACATAAAAATAACATAATAATCAAAACTGAAGGTAAGCGATTAGTATTTACAACAAAGGGAGAAAATAAAGTAGCATAAAATGGATATATGAGGAGGATACCGAGAAAACGTTTCCCTTAGATTTAAGTTAGGCACCTCAGCTAGGCTCCACCAATATTCTTTTATGCCTAGCGCAAAATTCAAGAGAGTTCATCTGAACCAAATACACGTAAAAATCCGCCGATACGAAGGCCAAAACAAAAACGTGAAGAGACAATCACAATCACTTCCACCTCTTAAATATTCGCCAATCACATTCTCTCTTGCAAACGAATGAGTCATTCTTGAGTTTCATGGACCTCTGCCATATTCATCACCACCAGAATACAGAGCGACATGCGCAACAAGAAACGTCGCCTATCGAAAATAAAGAGAGTTGCTTCCTTAATCAACTTAATGAATTGTAACGAAGGGTCGAAGTGAAGGAAAGCTGGAGCCTTGTAACAAAAAGAAAAAGTGAAAGGTTTAAAAGTCCTGCTAGAAAACAACAGTTATAATTATAAAAGGACGATAAATTTAATGAAAAAATAGATAAATCCTCCAAGGAAGAAACTAAGAGGTTGGAGGTATTGGGTTGTGGGAGGGGAGCATGGAAGGGACATCAAATTATTTGGATCACGTCCAAGGGAAAAGTAAAGAAGAGATTAAGCAACCGTATTTCCCAAACCCTTCTTTCCCAATGGAATCCAACCTCACAAGGGTTAGGCTGAAAGGGGAAAGAGATTGAAGAGGGACAAAGGCGAGAATTGGAAATTCTTAAGAAAGACATTAAAAGAACGACTTGTAATGAAAACGGAAAAATTAGGGAAGGGAATGGAAGAGCGAGAGAAGGAAAGGGACAGCACTCCGGAGCAGAAAGTGGGAGATAAATTCAACTGCGAAAATAGCCCAGAACTATTTGGCTAAAATTCTTGCCTACTTTGGAATCGACTTATGTCTACAAGGCGGAATGTAATGGAAATAAAGTAAGTTACATTTGCTCGTTTGGGTGTTACGAATCGTGAAATCGATACCGCACCGAGGAATACTTTAATAGCGTTGTCAAAGAGACTGTTTTAAAAGACTTTCATTTTTAAAAAAGATAGGAAAGAATGCAATATCCTGAGTCTTACAAAATTGATAGAATAGGTTTAATTCTTAAAGATGCCGAGGGGCATTTAACGTAACCCATGGTCGCCGGACGGTACCGTTTCGCATCAGAGAGTCTGTCACTAAAATTAAATTTCTTCATCCTTCTCGACATTCTACAGGATTTTTTTAGCTTAATAAAAGCTTACATACGTTTAAGCATACAGTTAGAAAAATTCTATATTTCTTGCCTTTACTTTAGGCTAACTCTAATGTTGATTTGCGTTCAGTTTTCCTTCCGCCGATCCCCATGAGTATTTAAAATTTTACAGCATATCTGCGAAGTACATTCTAGTTCAAGTTTTAACTGTGTTACGACAATATAATATGACATTTTAATTTCAATTTAATCTTAAATAATATTAAAATCATCGTGAAAAACTTATACCAAGCATATCATTTTTTCTTTCTTGGTTTCTTAAGTCTATGAGAGGGATTTGAATAATTGTTCTTGACTCAGCTCTCTCAAGTATTACCACAAAATTTGGGGTACATTGAAGTTTTCTTAGCACATCATCATACTTTTCCCCTAAAGGCAATTTATAATGGAAGAGTTTTCATTTTCAACATGATTATAACAATCTCCTGCAGATTAACAGACCAACTCCAAAATATCTAACGATGAATTTATATCTGCAAAAATCAAGCAGGTTATTGGGCATACCGATAGCTTCTTTGCAGTACACCGGAAAAGAAGCTATCTCTTAAATGGCAGTCAATTTCAGAACGGTTCATCACATCTACTTTCCAACATCGTTTATTTTTTAAAATTCTGTGACCGAAATCATAACACGTTGAGGAATGGTAGTGAACAGAATATGTTGATGCAAGGAAAGCTGTGAGTGGTACATTTTGGATAGATTTATAAAGAGTAAACTTCGCAATCAAAAGATTCTAAAAATGTATGAGATATGGCCGATTACCACTTCAAACAAGCCAAAATACACAAATAATAGATTTCAGCGGTAAAGAACCAAATGATCTCCATAATAACTATTCCAACAATTGCCAAGATATAGAAGAAGCATTATATCCTTCTTATGCTCCAAATCCTTACGTAGAAATACCGAACGAGTTGTAGAGACAAAGTGAAATTAGTCTTTCCGTAAAGAAACATTTCATATTGATCAAAGTTTTCCCCTGACACATGTACGATATATCGGTTGAAAACTGCTGCCATCTGCTCCAAACCAAAAAATACGAACTATTCTCTTCCTACTCCCTTCTAACCTTTAAGAACTTAACTACGACAAAAATCGAAAAGGAAAGATGAAAAACTGGGTTTTGAGATACAAACTTTACGAATTACGAAGTTCGAACTGGAACGAATGAAGTTCGTACGTCGAGGTATCACGGTGATAGCAACTTCACGGAAGGGTGAGGTTTAAATAGGTTAAAGCTTACTATGACTTCCTATGCGAACCAATCCTAGTACTCCATTGTAGATTTAGATATGAAAATTTCAACGCGTGAATTATTTCAGTCATGTAAGGGCTACAATTCCAAACAAAACGTCCTTCTTAAGATTGCAAGTAGAATATTTCGTTCGCCTTCGGACAGCGAAATGTAAGGCCTCGTTCGTAACCCCTTGAACCAGTCGGAGGTGAAAATAGAAAAATGTATGAAACGATTCCAATTCAGCGAGCTAAGATTGCAGCGAGAGGGAAAAGGGAGAAAGGCAGGACGTTTGAATTGAAAAAGAACTGGGAAATAAATTCTCGTGTGGTAAGGAATGACCTTTGTTTCTTAGTAGAAAAAAAGCAGACAAATCCTTCCCACTTTCGTTTTCACCCGCTTTAAGTGTTGGATCGATCCAGTCGAATTTTCTGCACTGAAAATTTAATCCGTCGTGGAATTCTATGGAGAAACATCCGGAGAGACCGATATCTTTCACTGATCTCAGCCCTAATACGTGATACATCGAACGCGCTGCAACGGACGTCTCTCTTTTTCTATTGCCTTCAGAGCAATTTCTTTTCCCAATAAAAAAGGCGAAAAATTTCGAGGCTTGGAAAACGTTATATTAGGAAGGTGAGAAATTTCCCGAGGAAGGTCCTTTTCATTTGGAGGGATGAAATTTCGAGCCAGAATTTCTCCTGAAAGCTTCTTCCCTTGGGATACTCTCGAGAAACGTATCTCTTGTGATTAATCTTTTCTTTCAGATACGAAATAGGAGCAATCTCGCAGCACTTTTTGCCATAAAAATTCAAATGCTCGTTTTGAAGGACAATAATTAGAATCGTTCGTGATTAAACGCCTATTCAAATGCATTTGTAACTTGAAAATGATTGTTAGTACTCAATGGCACACTTTGCTTTCTGGTAGCGTTTTTGCAGCGAATGTGGATGAAAATTACGAGATAGCTTTAACCCTTGCTCAACATACGCACACCAGTACAAAAGTTGCCCATTTTAACAAGAATGTTTGACAAGCCGCTTTTCTTCTCATATTTTGATAGCATACGTATTGAGCTATCTATTAAGTTTTATTTTCCAGGTAGAACTCTATTTTTGATGTGGAGTAATATCGTTTAACATATTGGTTTTGGAAATTTGTAAAAAAAAACAGTTTTATAAACTGAAGGACTTTTAAAATCTAAATTTCTAAATAAAATGTATATTAAACTCGATTTGTTACCATAATGTTAAAAACGGTGAGGAATCGGAAAAAATTGAGAAATGATAACACGATAGATATATTTAACTAGTATATGATTAACATATTCTACAAACCCCTTGGTGATAAATCTTATAATTGAATCAACCTATCTCGATGATTGAGTAATTGTTTACACAGATCCAAAAACATTAGAATAACTTACAATCTTTTCCATTTGGTAATTGTCTACAACTTCAGCAACGTTCAGGATATGTATGAAGCTTGAATCCACTAACCTGAAAGAAAAAAGGGATAGTGTTAGAATTATGCAAAATTTAGTCATAGTTACAATCAAGGCCAATGCATGTCCAATGCGTAAGTATTGAAATCACTTTAAGGCGTCACTCTCAATGATTATGCCATAGTAATATTGACTGAGATTAAAATACGTTGATCAAAAGTAAATGGATTCATCGGCAGAAGGATAAACAAATTTGAAAAAAAGGATTTCCATGACAGCATAGAAGAGGCGTAGATCCATTGAACATCCATGCCAGGTTCTAACAACTGAATATCCATGCGGCATGGATGTTCAGTTGCTAGAATGTCTGCTCGGAAATTGAGAGACCTTGGTTCTAGTCCCTGTCATGCCGCTATTTTCCACATGATTATCTTTGTACTTTAGGAGTACGACTTAATGTACAAAGATGACAACCTTATCCTAGCCAATATTTGCCATACTTTACTGATAAAAGAACATCTCAAATCCTGGTAACGGCATGGTTGATCGTCACCTTGTAAAGGCTTAATTGTATAAGTGGTCTCTTAAGACTAAAATTCACCTAATCAAGTCCTCATTATTATCATATAATATTCCATACAAAAAACTCGGCCTGTGCAACCATATCTGCTAATAGCATGTATGTGCCACGTTTATCATATGCTATCCTGTTTCGGTTAGCTACAAAATACAATAAATATATTATAAATTTCCATCTTTCTTTCACTGCTTTACATCGCAAGAAGAGATTTATCCAAGAACTATGTTGCGAAAACTTGCAACAAGAGGAGAGAAAACGAAGAAATAATAAAAAAAAGAGCGTGCCACGTAAAGAATTGAAGCGGAGCCGCAGGAATTTTTAGTCCGACCTTAGGGAGAAAGTTTGCCAAGGTTGGAACACGAGAGTTATGTTCGAATTGAACTCTCAAAGTTCCCTCAGCGGGAGATAGATTTGGTGATTTAAATGTACGAAAACGGAATGGTCTAAAGTAAGGAATTTTTATAAAACATTCATTTCAAGTTGTTAAGTCGGAAACGTCGCGGACCTTGACTTTGGAAGCACTTGTATGCAACATTCTTTCTAGTTTAACTGTCCAAATTATTTCTTGCCCACCCTTTTATCCAACCGAATTTATTTATTTATTTTCCTGAGCCCCACAAATGTCCGTGATTTGGACAGTTACAGGAGAGTCGTGCAGAGTAACAATAAACGAGCAGACATGACCATCCCCTATCAGCAAAATTCGATTGGCCGAGACTCGAACCCGTACTTTTGGGGTTGTAGCTTGCATCCCAATCACTCCACCATTACGTACAAAAGAGAGACGTTGCTGAAAGAACAATGTTAGTAAGAAAGGTATTCCAAATTCGGAATTGTACGGTTAATTTCTGTTATTCTAAGTACTTAATCTCTTCTTCTTAACTTTAGTTATAGCTAAAGGTTATGATTTCTTCATACACATTTCGCTGAGGAAGATGTAGTTCTGTGAAAAGCCATCACAATGAGGAAAGGAGACAGTGGATAGGGTTTACGACAACGCGACTGGTTCCAGCGAGTTGTCACCATTATCAAGGGTTGTCGCACACTCGCGTATACCTACTGGTCGTGTATTAATACATTGAGGAAATAGCGCAATCAACTGACTCATTCTGACTCATCTTTGGTTTTTTTTTGGAAGGTAGTAACCGTTTTAACAAAATCAAAAGCAATATTATTTTCAGGTAAATTCTATCATATTCGGCCGAACTTCGTGGAAGGACATTCTAAAGTTATAAAATAAAGAACACCGTAAACCGTTTACGGTGTTCTTTATTTTATAACTTCAGTATTTTCAGGCATCGTATAAAGAATGATTGTAGAGTAGTTATGACGATATTATGAGATTTGTACAGGGTTGGTCGACTGACCGATCGTCACTAGAGTGACAGTTCTTTTGACCGACTGAGGACAATTCAGTTGGACTATATTGTTCAGAATCTACATATTTAATACGTCGTTGCAAACACTTACAAACTTACAAACATGAATATATATCGAAGGAGTTTTACACAATACTTGTTAAATTTCTATTTTTCCCGTAGTGTATTTAGAATATAAGGCCAATCGCGCATTCGGTGAAGTGTGATTGTTAAACGTTCTGTCAGTCAATTGAGCGTCCGTCAAACGACCAGTCGGTCAAACGTGCAGTCGGCCAAACTAGCCGTCTCCCAAAATAGCCATTGGTGAAACAAGCTGTCGGGGAAACGAGATTGGCCGAACGTGATGTCGGTCAAGAAAGTCGGTTAAACGGACCGTCGCGACGGTCGGTGAAACGAGATTGATTGAACGTGCTGTCAGGCAAGTGAGCTTCGATCATTCAGGCTGTCGGTCAAACGATATCGGTCCAAAGAGCGTCCTTCATTCGTCTGGATCCCATTTTTACATGTAAATTTAGCATCTCTTCGTCACAATTCTACAAATAGAACTGTGAAATTCAAGTACAAGTAAATCTAGAGCACGGTTCCGAACGAGTTTTTCCTGAAGGAAACATTTAGGCTCTGGAATCGGTTTGGAAACTGGAATATAGATTTCGTTGCCATTCAGTAATGGTAATGAATTCATACATATGTCATAAGGTAAATCTGCTTCTCAAGGAGGAATAACTAACTATTCAGCAAAGATGGCTGATTTCAGACATATGCTACGTAATATACAAACGCCCAAAAATGAAAAAACCCTGCAAAAGAAACAAAGAAGAGAGCAACGCGTGCAATGACATTACTATTTTAGGGGAAAATCAAACAGTGTTTGCGGAATGAGAACGTTGAATTTCCAAAACCATACGTATATTGTGCTCAAAAGAGCGGCAAAGCAATTTCCGAGCAAGTCATGAATGCTAAGATGCAAGTTTTACTCCCGTTTAACCTATAAATATTTATGTGTTTATGTTTATAGACCTTGAGTGAGTTTGTCAAACATGCATTAATGTCGAACATTAAAAGTTCGGAACCGTACCAAATATTTTTTTGCATTTGAAAATACCGTTCCATTTATAGCATTGCGATAAAGGGATGCTTAAGCATGTACAAACGGGATCCCGAGCATTAAATTTACATTACAATTTTTCCAATTTTCCCCCTCGAAAAACTACAAGTAATTGGAACGAGAAAAATTTGTTATCCCTTGGAAATTTAAAAAACGATCTATGTGGTATTATTTTATCGAATTGATAGTTATGTTATCGAAAAATTACTAAAATAAGTATAGCGTGAAGGAAGAAAGCGCGTTGGTTGCGAAAATAAGCATTTTATCCTTACACACTTCCATGCGATCCTTTCTATTTCTAAGTTTAATATACTTATCTACGTCATAGCCAGACTCTATTCCTCCATAAAAAATATCAACTTATCTCAGTCCTAAATGCAGAGGTAATATTTACGTAAACCAAACAGTATCGCATAATCCGGAAGTCGACCGCAAAATTCCTGAATTTCTTTTGTTTACAAAATCCACAAAGCATCGTATGAAAATGCAATTCACAATCGGCTGATTAATTTTGCAACAGATATAACGGAAAAAATCGTTCTACGAGTCCCACATTCAGCAGAATAACGAATTCCGCAAAATAAATAAAAGAATGCATTTTTTTTGCGAAAAGAATGGTAATTGAAATTTCCAAAAGTTCAACAAACGCCACAAGGCAGGAAGGAAATTGATCCTCGTAATAGCAAATGATATCGCCTGATTTTACCATGTTTATCTTTGAGTCCGTAAATACAGTCCGCAAATATTGAAGCAAAATATTGCAATTGCAAAAACATGCTTACGAGGAAGATAGTGCCTAAAAGTGTAGAATGAGAGGATTAAAATATTCGGCGGAATGTTGTTTTGATTTAGGCCCCACTTAATTCATGAGCGTATTTACACGTATCTACAAGAGTTATTCGTATTCATTCTCGTAATAGCAATTCCATAGACTAATATCTTCGAGGTAAATAATATAGGATTTACAACCGCTATCTCCTCACAGGGAAACATCATCATGGAGGATCAGTGTGAATTATTTAAAAAAAGTTTAAAACGTGAAGAATAGCATAACAAATAAATAAAACTCATATCTCGGAGCAGCCGTCAAAAATTAGCGCGAAACACTATAATACGAACTCCAGTAAGTTTAGCTCAGCTCCCAAATTCATTTAAAATCTCTCTTATGTCTCATGGTAAATATTGACATTTCTCTATTTGCGTATACGTTTGATTTCACAGAAGTACGAAACACATTCAAGTGTTTCGGTAGCACTCACTGCTGCCTACAAAGAGAAACAAGGAAAAGTGCGCTCGAAGAACATTTGGAAACCTCGCTCGAAATCCGTTTGGGGCAGGTTTACTCACAAAAACTCAAGCGTTGCAGCATCGTACAAATCGAGCGTAAAAACCGAGACAGTAAACAAACGAGCGCGCTATAAAACATTCCACAGTAACTGAAGATCATTCTTTTATTTCATTTGATATTGATCAGATAAATACACATGTCCATTGAAACTCAAGTTTATGAAAATATTTATCTAAATAGTCGAACAAAATTTAATGTCCCGCATATTGTCCCCAGATAATAGTAATTACTAACTATAATAATACGTTCGCCAAATAGTAATAATATTGTGTGCAATAATGGAAATTTAATGTTTATACCCGTATCTCTGTGGATGTTTTCCGCAATTTTTCTTTGGTTTCCCTTTAGATTTTTTCAACGTAAGCCTTACACTTCGAAAATTTCTCGAACACCGTGATCTTCGTTTTCCCTATTTCTGGAAATGGAAACGGGTGTTATATAGAAGGGTGTCTACAGTAGCCTAATTTCGGCTAATGATGGATGACTAAATTAAAATGGATAGAAGTTGCCTTAATTTGATGGAATTTCATCACTGAAAAAATAAGAATTTAGTAAACAATTCCACAGGATGTATTCAAAACACACTACCGGATTTGATTAATAATAATCTTCAGTTATTTAATAATAGTCCTCTGGAGATGACAATTAAGTAGTGGAAACAGGTAGTGTGTTTTGAATAAATCATGTGCAATCATACACATTTCGCTGAGGAAGATGTAGTTCTGTGAAAAGCCATCACAATGAGGAAAGGAGACAGTGGATAGGGTTTACGACAACGCGACTGGTTCCAGCGAGTTGTCACCATTATCAAGGGTTGTCGCACACTCGCGTATACTGGTCGTGTATTAATACATTGAGGAAATAGCGCANGAGAAAATATTCAGGAATTATATGCATATATAAGCATTTTTCATGATAGATATATTTTCCTTGAAAAATGTGTGAGAAATGTGGTGTCCAATCACTTCCTCGTTCCTCTCCAATCACATCTTTTGCACCGGAAACTCGGTCAGTTGCACCAATAAACGACCAATATCTAATACACATACAGCCTATACAGGTAATATAGATTCGAAAGTCTGCCTACCCCAAAAATAATGCGGTAACTTACGGAATAACAATCACTTGAAAATCGCACATTCCCCTAGGGTTCTCCGAAGTGGACGAAAACAATCCTGGTAACGCATTACGGCGGAACGAAGGATACGGAGACAAACACGAAAGATGAAAAATGTTCGAGGAGGTCATGGAGTAAGAAAGAGCCTCGCATACAACCAACTTCCATATCGGAGAAAAGTATGAGGCTAAATTGATTGTGCAGAGGGGAAGAAATATATTATTAGTATGACAGAGATGGAGAAGAGGGTATGTGGAAGAGATAGGATCGAAGGGTCGAAGGGTGACGGGGAGATATAAAAGGGAAATAAAAAGGAGAAAAACTTCTGATAAGAAGGCATAGGGAAACAATAGAGAGGAAGTATATTCCCAAGAAGGTGAAAAGTTACAACGGAGAGGGGAAAGGAAATATGTTATTGGAAAAAAAACTTGGGGGGTCGATTACGGAGATGGCGTGGGTAATACGAATGGAATGGAGGAGGAGGACGTGGAAAACTTGGATACGGCACTCTCAGGAAAAGATGAAGGATGAGAAGTATTTCACGAACAAGCAGGAGTATCTTTTTTACGCGTGACTCCTCCGTAAGCTGCATCAAGTCAGGTGCATGTTTCCAAATCAGGACTACGTATTTTCGACCGGGATGTAAAAAGCAATACTTCTAGACCGATCACAGAGTTAAAAAGTTTCGAAACTCCTCACCTTGGATACTTTCCGAAACATAGTTTCGAAACTAGCGAGTTCCGACATCGAGCATTGCAAGAGAGCGTGTCTCTCAAGTACAAAGTTTTTCAGCATTTCAACTTTCCTCTTTTAGGCTCCTAATGCCAGGCAAAAAGTTTTCGTCGTTGGACTTGGGAGCTTAATTTTACGTTTGTTTATGTAACCGAGTGGCTTCTACTCGCCATGAGAGGAAAACTAAATTAGCCCTACCGTAAGTAGTAATTACTCCTACAAAAAAGAAGTGAAGCATCTTATCTAAGTATATGCTTTTATAAAAATAATGATCAAATGAAAAATGAATTAACAATGAAATCGATTTAGCGTAGATCTACCTCAACATCTGGCACAAAATCTGCATAATTAGTAAGGAATTCAACTCACACAAATTTATTTTTGTGTTCTACGATATAATCTGGTTATCGGTAATCAGAATGTATATTTAAATTCTGTTTGTTTTATTGTGGGTGGCGAAAATCGTAAATTATTGTGTGTTGTGCGTTTAAATGGTTTATATTTATAACAATTTAACACATTTCTTTTTTCCTTTCTTTCATTTCTGTCAATTCTCTTTCCTGCTATGTGAGCAAATTATTTTGCGTATTACTAAAAGAGAATTATATGTGATCGTTCCATAGCATGATCTTTATTGATATAACCATTTGCACATCTTTAAGTTGGGTAAGGGGGACCGAGCATTACAGAAACACCACAAAATATGATGGTGAGTTCAAATTATTAATCTATGATTGCTGTTTCGATAACTGTAGTCGATACTGTCGATACGTAACCCATTTTTTTTCTTTGAGATTATATTCTATGGAGTACAAGTAAGAGAGTGTATCATAAAAAGATCTTTCCACATCGCTGATTTCGTAATTCCCGACTCAATGACAAGTTAAACTTTCTCAGTTCCTTCTTGGTAAATTTTGTACCCTCTCATAGCAGTAGAAACATATTTCCTAGCTGTCGTAATACAATACCACTTGTCTCTTCGATCAGTACTCTCTGCGCAGCACTGTGCTCCTGTTACGGTTATATTCATTTGTAAGAGGAAAGATACAGTGAACGTCAAAGCATTAAACTTGGAAGATCGGTTACATTGAAAGAGCACTCTCTGGCACAGGACCAAACGACATAAGGGATATCAGCAAATACATCGATTCAGATCGTAAAAATGAGGAAATAACAGAGGAGCGCTGAAAAATACTTCTTGCGGTAAATTGAAAACGGTTTAGTGCTGCGGTGGACAAACTTTATCGGTTGGATCGTCAACTCTTCTCTACTTATTTAATTCCATTTGTTTCGAATAAACTTGAGGGGGCGCCTCCTAGAAAGGGATCTGAAATTGAAATGGTTTTCACTGCGCCGCGCCGTGTATTATTTATGGCAATGGCGAGCGGCTCCGACACAAAAATTACGATTCCTTTCCCTGCTTTCTTCTTTCGGAAGCCAAAATTCAAATAAGCGAATTTAAATTCGGAACGAATGGACTCCGAGGAAAGAATCTCCGCGGCGAAACGTCGTTACGGGGATTATTTATGCCCAAACAACCGAGGAAACGCTCTATAACGCTCCGGATCGAAAATCGGCGCAGTGAGAAAGGGGCAGGAAATAAGATATGAGCTTAAGATATGAATTTAAGTATTGTAAAATATATAATGCGCGAAGGAAGAGAAAGGAAACGGCGGCGAAGAATCGTAAATAATCCCAGCGACGGATATTGAAAAATTACCAAACTCCGGAGTTCCTAAAACTGAATCCGCAGTAATATATGGGAGTTTGATCGATAACGAAAGACACGGAAAGTTATCGATCTTATTGGTGAATTATGACCCAACTCAGATTCATAAACTCGCTTTCTCGCTGTAGAAAACGAGGAGAAAATAGACTCCGGAGCAATAAAACGGGGAAACGAAAGGGAAAATATCCGCGCCGAACTAGCCTGAAGCTTGATCCGCAATTTTCGAATCGTTAAGGATCGCAAATGTTAATAACGCGAAGCTTATACGGAGTGGAACCGTAAAAACATACCAATCGAGTGACCGCTCGGGAAAATGAAAGAGGGGCGATAAAATAAATCACGAAGCAGAAGTCGAGGACTGGAAGCACAAAGAGGAGGGGATAAAGAATGGCCGTTGGAAGAGGAAAACAGGGAAAGCGAAGAAAGAGAATAAAGGAATGAGTGATGGGAAAAAAGAAATGACAGGCAGAAGAAGGTAGGAATGTATGGGAATTCTGGAGACGTGGGGATATCGTGAGAATTATGAGAAAAGAATTGATGGAAGGGCAGAAAAGGAAATAAATTGGGGGATAAAACCTGAGTCGGATGGGATCTTCGGTCGACAGGAGAGAAACAAAAGAAGCACACGAGAGAGGAAATGCGAACCAAAGAGACCTGAGAAAGAAAAACAAGAGATTTCTACGTGTTTATCGCAGAAAAATACGTCATTAACAGTTCTCATTTCTAAATAAAACTTGTTATTATACGCGATCCAAAGGACGGGCATAACATGTATTATTGCTCTTGGATTTTTATATGAAACCACTGAATTGTACATTTTGTCTACTGCGGTAATAAAGTCAAACAGCTTCGCCGTATAGATGTAATTGTTTTCTTCGGCTCGGAAAAATTCCACGGAAGTGAGGCACCCACTGAAATTTTAGTGATTTGATCCTTCAGATAAATTTCGAATCGAAATCCATTTGTGAATAAAAGTAGGGAATTCTTTACGACCTTCACAAACGTGTTCCCGTTTCCGATAAAGAAAGAATCAGAAGAAATGTTTCATACACAACTAGCTGTACAACTGAGGATATGGCGTTTTTTGCACTACAATTTGTGGCGTATACATGAGCCAGAAGTGGGTCATATACTATTTATAAACACTCGTCAACTCATAAAATCGATCTTTGACAGCTCACTCCTTTGCCAAGCAGCATTTCAAAAGAAGGCAGGTAAATAGCATATTCTGTGAAATTACATACGCTTAGATTTCGACAGAAATCAAATATATTAAACGTTCTATTAATGTTACTAGGTTTATTTTTTCATTTACATGGTGAAAGCGCAGTATGAATTATTAAAAGCAGATATTATAAGTTGATATTAAATATGAGAATATAATCATGCTCAGTGGGTTTGGAAAGTACCTTTATTTTCAAAATGGAAGGCGATTAACACTATCGGCATAACTTAAAACGAAGTGAGACATACCCAACAGCAAAGGTTGAGATTCCAAGGAATTTTAAAACCGAATTCCGAACAAAGGAAAGGATTATTGTAGCTCTTTCGGTCAACCCAGGTTCAGCTCATACGAATATATTCATTCTCGCGCGATTCTCTACATGAACGTGTTTTATAAATATTATAGAACTCGTTCTTAATAAATTCAATTTTTTATCCCTGAACCCTCTTTAGTATCCTCCTGAAATGATGAAACGTCACACTAATACATACACAATTTCTAATTTTGTTCTCCTGCGCAATGCGCCTCCACTGCTCTCTGTTAACTCTGTTTCTCCCCTATCCGTCCACTTTCATCTCAAAAGATCTTTAGGTGCATCTTCTAACCATGTAAGCTTGGGTCTTCCTCTCTATCTTAGTGCATATATTTTTTTCCATATATGCATTCTCTTTTGCATGGATATCTCATTCATTCTTTCAATATGTCCTAACAATTGTAGTCTCTGATCTTTCATGAACCTTACTATGTCTTTGCATTTAATAAGTTTATTTAATTCATCATTATGGCCGGTTCTGTACACACCATTTTCTATGACTGGTCCATATATCTTCCATAGTACTTTTCTTTCGAAAGTCCTCAGAATATTCTCTTCTTTTGAGGTTAAGGACCATTTTTCTGCAACATAATCACAACTGGTCGTATCAATGTTTTATATACCTGAGTTTTTGAGTTCCTCGATATCAATGCTAATCAATTGCTTTTAAGAAGCAATTGATTAGCATAAAATACTTAATTACCTGGTTGCACTCTTCTGTCGTTAAGGCCCTTTAAAAAACCCAAAATGTCATTTTTCGCTGTTCCTATAGTCTTAACTCAATCATCCTTAAAATGTGGTACCAAAAACATTTAGGTGTAAATTAAATACGACAAATTTGAGGAATTTAAATTACTCCAAATATCGTACGGCGCTTGTATATAAGAACGTACGCGAGGGGATATTCTTCTGCTATTTCATTGCCGCCAGCTCGATAAACATATTTCCCTTTCTACATTCGTGGAGAGGGATTACTTTCCCTTTCCAGATTAAAAAGATCTCCCGACGCATCTTCTCGGCAGCGCACCATTCCAGCCTCACGGAAACAAGAAGAAACCGTTTCAAGCCGCCAAGATACGTTACATTTCACCTTGATGAAATATGAACTGCATACGAAATAGGACACACGTGAGACCTCTAGGACCGGGGCTCGAATTAATCCTTTTAAAAAGCAAATTGGCACAGGGGATGGAGGTGACCCTTAGAGGAGAATTGAATAAGAATGAGCAAAGCTCCCTAACGAAATCCTCGCGAAGAGGGCGGGATCCGAAAAGGATGCGGAACGTAAAGGAAATCCCTTTGAAAAGATCGGACCTTAGTTAATGTCATAGAACTCGGTTCCGCCTACCTCTTCATCCAATCCCTTCAGTTTTTACCTTAATTGCGTGTTTCCTAACGGAGGGAGTTTTCTTCCCGGAAATATGGCGACAGAAGATTATGGAGATCATGACAAATCCGTCCGTACGTGATCCACCGCTGAAGCTGCTAAGACACCCTAAGTTATCGCAGGAAGCCCTAAAGACGCTGCTCAGGATCTTCCCAAAATTACCTATTCAGCTTGTTGAAGGATAGCTTTCTTCACAACTCCCCCTTACTTTCCTGGCTGAGAGACTTAGAATTAAAACTCCCCAAACACCCTCACCGTTGAGCTTTGCGCATCCTCTCCAAATGACGGTCTTAGTGTAAGTGTGGAGCCGAGGAATACTTTTTTCGCCACGCCCTCGTGTTAACGCGGCACTTAAAAGTTACCGTAAACTGTAACTGCTCGCGGAAAGCGCAGTACCCCGTTGGAAAGGGATTTTTATTCATGTTGAGAACGGCTAAGTACCTCATTCCTCATCATAATTGTTATAAGAGACGTTTCCAGGGGTCGAATGATTTAATCGATGAGAATTTCGTGTCAAGTCATTATAAAAGTTATTTTCTGCGCATGAACAATCTTCTACTCAAGTCAGGTTCTTAGTTTATCGTCGACAATTCACGATAAGGCTCACAGGTTACTGATCTGTAAGAAAGTCCGCAATGCAACACTTTTGTATACTCCTGCAGAACAAAAATTACACAGAACTGGGAGGGAAAACAATACTGCGTCTAGCTTCTAAATTAGGGTTTTTAAATTTAGTAAAGCCCATGAAAAATTTACTGGGTCTTACATCCATTCTACGACGCACGTCTAGGTTGACAGTTAGTGGAGATGAACGTTGATAGTGGGAGAGGAAATTAGCAATCACCAGCGGCTTTCTACTTTTCGCTTGGTTCATGCGCCCTGACATTCCCCACTAGATGCTTTCTCTTTCGTTTCTCGACAACTTATCCCAACATTTATGTCGTCTAAAATCTGTATTCACCTTCCCCCCCGACTTTTCCCTTGCATTCTACCCTTAATTAACTTCTTCAAAAATCCCTCATCTCTGAATATTTAACACACCAAATCTTCCTCTATCGTAAATTAATTACTTCAATCAAAAATCTCTCTTGAAATTAGAGATGTCTTAAACAGATATATATGCATAGCTTGCGTGGCAAAACTGTATCTTGCGATCCACTGTTCGAAAAGCAGATACAAATAAGTTCAAAGGTAATTATTTATCTTATAGAAGCGGTGGTTGCTTAATATTATTTGATTTGAAAAAGATGGGGGCCCCTGAAAAGGGAACATACTTTGTATAATAATACAAGTATGTAAATGAATTCATGTTCCCAACTCTAATAAATTTTAAGCCGTAATTTGCAGAGCCAAAAGGTTCTTACTCGTATGATATGCTTCTCCAAAGAATGGAGCCATTTCGGTATAAATGGATGCACCCTGCATTTGAAGTGTATATATTCCTTCCAAATCACCTTAGGGTAATGAGAATCCCTTTTAAGCTATGCCAACGTGTATTTCCCAACTATTCTCCGAGGAAAGGGGTGGCCTACCTTTCTAAAACTGCGTTCCAAAACGGCCAAATCTCTGACACGGGATGTTTCCACGTGCAAGCCAGTTTTTTAGAGAATGTCTTGTTATATGTATTGATATTTGATTTATAAGTGATTATAGAAAATATACGGAACTGGCTTAGCGAAAAAATGAAAATTTTCCCGTAAAAATTGAAAATAAAGTTGACAAGGACTTGTTTCGCGTTCTTTAAACGAGCCATTGGCCTTCCACGTTTGTCACGCGTACCAAGGTTTTCCAACCCTTTCCCAGATTAACATTATGTTCTATGTATGGCGATGCAGTTAGTTGATTTATATAATTAGACCGGCTTCTGCAAGGTAGCGCTCCAAAGTACCAATACCATTACCTTTACTAATGTTTGCTCGTTTAAGGTACATTGTATAGGTGTGACTTGCAGTTTACTGTGATGGAGGGTGGGGTTTAATTGGGTTCCCCAACTTTAGAGTTAATTAAACTCCGATGCAACATCCGACTAAGAACCTAATTTACATCCGAAGTTTATTTACTCTGCCCAAAATAGTTCAAGTTAAACTTTGCGGTAAGTAAAATTCTTTTCTGACGCTGCACCTAGAGCCCCTAGAGCTGTTTGAATTTCAAAACCTGGGGAACTAATCAAGATTCTTTTGAATAATATTAGCTCAAAACAGGTTAGTCACACAATTCGCTGAATTTACGTAACTTAGTTTAGTAGCTAAGGATAAGAAAGAGGAACCATCGAGGAAGTCTATTCGTCAAAGAATTGTTCTCTGTAAGTTTTAAAGCTATGCAGAAGGTGACAAAGTGGTTCGTATTGCACAAAATTTGTAGAACCAACTGAGTTAAAATGTTCCTCTCACAAACTTTATCAAGAATAACAGAAAAAAATATGCGAGTGCACTGGCGTAGGAGAATATAGCACTGATGGAATTTCGTCCAAAACTTAATTTAAATAATTTAATTTGCTGACGCGCTAACAGTGTATTATCTGAAATCAGAATTGAGCATTTCTAGTAGAGTTGTCTCCGAGATGAAAATCTCGTATGCAGAAACCCGCCATATCGTGGAAAAATAAATGCATTAAAACCTTGGATAATTCTTCCCTACTCAGGATTACATCCAGCATAGTACAGACCACAATACAGCACTTTATTGATAACAAACACTTACAGCACTAACAGAGCAAAGGAAAAAATCTGTTTGCAAGTCGGTATCTCGTTTATTTAAAGCTTATAGTCACGTACCCTCTTTTAAAATTACAGCTTTACATAACAAATTTATAAATTTTAATTAAACATCACAATTTATAGAGAATCTAAAAAAATCAGAAACTGAAACTTATATGGTAAATCACAGTTTATGGTGGTAAATCACAAGTATGATCGCGTTTTCGTTTCCAATACTTCAGTCGACTCAATTAAATCAATTATCTGAGGAAAATCTCTCCACCTAAGCTCCATCTTCGAAGATTTTATCGCTCTAGTAGAGGGTGGGTGAGAAAAAAAAAACACAAGAAACCTGTTAATGGAAACGCTTTGCGAGGAAATTAATTTTGGAAAAAAGGAAATCTCGTATAAGAATCTTGCTAAGTAGTTTCACACTCTTGGAGGGTTGACGAACCCTCGAAGTGGAGGAAGTAGAATCGGAACCTCGGAGAAAAAATAACAGTTCCAAATTCCCTTTTCCTTCCCGGGATAAGAAAAAAGTTTGCGAAAATGCGACGGCCAGAAAAAAGGGACATGCATAATGAACGAGGATCTCGGAAGGAATTTTTTAACTGAGGCGAAGAATAACACGGAGAAGTGCGCAAGGAGAGGGAAAGAAAGGGGGAATTCTCGGCGAAAAAAGAATAACGAAATAAAAAAGGGAAAGGAATATGAGGGGATATCCGAGAGAGGCCGTTTTTATTAGTGTTTGTACGCAAGGTGAGTTGACGTCTCGAAGGAGTGGAGAATAGGAGGGCCTCTGGCGAGAGGATTGGGAATGAGAAAGGAAGCTCGTTTTATAAGCGAAGGGAAATAGAGTGGATTATCAGAGGAGATCTAAACGACTAAATGGTGAAGATACTTTTGCAGTCTTACGAAACGCACTAGTCTATAAATGCTCCTTTTCCAAAGGAGAAGAAGTTTCACGGTGTAAAGTTCCACGAGTCTAAAATCCATTCGATTTTTATGAAGATAAACACGCAGATGAATCCATTCCCCGTCTAAACCAAGCTCGAAGTCTGATAGAATCCGCCGAAACTCCTTATCCTATTCTCCGCACAAACTTTTGCAGATATTAATAATGCTGATGATACTCTTAAATCCTATAGAATTGAACGAGATGGACAACTGAAATCGAAGTTTCTTCGAAAAGAATAAGTCACACATAAACTACTGAGACATGACTGATGCTGAGCAATGACTTCCATTCTATGAAGAATTTGCAATCATTATTTCATGAAAAGTTATTCATAGTGTAAATTAACCTCCAATGATGATACTCTTAAATCCTAAAGAATTGAACGAGATGGACAACTGAAAAACGAAGTTTCTTCGAAAAGAATAAGTCACACATAAAACTACAGACACATGACTGGTGCTGAGCAATGACTTCCATTCTATGAAGAATTTGCATTCATTATTTCATGAAAAATTATTCATGGTGTAATCAAACCTCCAATGACAGTATCATGCATCATTCAGGAAAGTAAGGAAAAACTACCTTGCATAGTTTCCTCAATCTCCTTTCCAAATATTTTTGCGGTTAATTCTAGAGAATGTGAGGATCCTTCCAGCCTCATGTCTCAAAATTTCACAAAAACTATAATTGCCTTTATTACTATAAAAGGTAGAGATGTAAAAACATATGCAATCGGATAAATATTTATTCTCAAGAATTTAATTAAAAAGTGCAATACTCATTATAATCATTTCAAGAAAGTAGCGCAAAAGCTTGCTCGTTATTTTAACCAAGCAAACTTTAGTTATAAAGAAATGAGAGAAGAAAGGTCTGCCGACGCCGGGAATCGAACGCGGGTCCCCTATTTTCCGGCCAGGAACTCTGACCTCAAAGCTACCATGACAGATATCTCCTTCAATTTATAGGGCTATGATGGTACTCTGTGTGCTACAGAGGACCCATCAAAGATGGCACCACCTCTTCGCACACGCGGGACATCAAAGTTGCCACAACACAATCATAGCAACTCACAATACGCCGGAAACTATATATAAACTTTAATTATCTTCTTGAAAGTACTCCAAACATAGATAGTAATATTTCAGATCGACCTCCTTTTTATGAAAGCATTGCTTTTCTAATACAATGAATTGAGATATTTGAGCTGCGCAGCACAAAGCTCGAATTAAATTTCATTTCGCCCCAAAGTCTGCCGTTCCTCTCTTTTGAAATAACTATTTCTTTGGAGCTACGTACTACTTCTAACATCGAGATTAAATGGCACGGGTTTCATGTCATATCATTCGTTTCTAATCCTTTTCGGATTCGAGAGTGAAAAAGTTTCTTATTTTTTTGCAATCATATCAAGAGGTACTCCATTAAGATCTCCATGGAAATTAATACCAGCTTATCACCAAAAAAGTTATCCTTCTTGGGAAAAATATAATGACCAAACTCTGCTCCCGCCTTCGAGAAAAATAATTAAGTTTGAATCCTCTTAACCTCAGAATTTTTTAGAGATGTTATACAGTGTATATTGTAATATTTCTCACTTCCATCAGAAATGCAAAATATCTCTTTCCCCTATTTCTTTTAAATACGAAAAGTTAAGCTTAGAGAACGAAAACATTTTATACGATATAGCCATCGAAAATTCCTTCCACACAGTGAATTTCCTTTCCTTAGGAAAGAAACATTTCTTGATACTCGTTTTTTGTCTGTACCAGTAACTATCGAGTCGGAAGTATTACCGGCAAAAAAGTATTTGAACGACAAAACCTTTTCATAGGAATTTGAGAGACTTAAATTTGTTTGCTCAAGAACAGAGAGAAAACTACTGATTCTAC
Source organism: Ladona fulva (assembly GCA_000376725.2). Lineage (NCBI taxonomy): Eukaryota > Metazoa > Arthropoda > Insecta > Odonata > Libellulidae > Ladona > Ladona fulva. The sequence continues at coordinate 771,617 of KZ308401.1, read as the reverse complement.
GTATTGGGATGATTAACTTTACGCTAATTGTAAAGGTATCTCATATAAAGAGGTGAATATATCTCATAAAAGTACATACTGAAGCTGCCCCAGGTTTGAGGGTGATGGCTAAGCTTCTAAAAACTTCTGAAATGCTATTTTTAAATTAATCTAATTTATGATCATTCCTATCT
>KZ308401.1:760474-770809 GCA_000376725.2 Ladona fulva | reverse complement strand
TCAGAATAAATATAAATCAGAATGAAAATAAAATTAATTAAATATCAGAAAAGTAATTTCAGAAAAATATTAATAAATATCTATAGTTTAGAGTAGTTTTCTACCAGAACTAGATTTTTTAAAGGATAATCCTCTCGAGGTGAATATTGAAATAAGTGACGCCTATGAAGTATGAGTAGCTCAAGGTGCCTTGATAGAAGTCTTAGTGGCTATTTTCATAGAAAAGCAAAGGAAGAAGCAGCAGAGAAGAAAAGCATTGAAAAAATAATGCGAGGGAAGTGGAAATGCGTGGGTCGGAAAATGAGAGGGAAATTACTGTAATTGAACGGGAAATGAACGGAAAAAAGTTTACAGCAACGTTTCCCCATGAAAGTAAAAACTCAGCAGAAAATCAACAATATCCCTCCGATATTATAAATTATCTTACTTAAAACTCCTAGATGATGCGTGGGAAGAATGTAGATCTCAAGAAATGAACTAAACATTCTAGATGCGTACTCCACTCCTCAGTTTTTCCTCCTTGATGATAGAGGTGTCATGATATATGGCGCAACGATGAATTTTAAAGATGACAAATTCGCCGAAAGGACAGGAAAAAAATTGGGGGACTAAAGACGATGACGTTCGGAGGAATTGGAGGTGTGAGAAGAGGACGCTGGGGTTGATGCATGGCCGGAAGGTGGAGAAAGGGCCGGGAGATTGAGGAAGATATGGCAAAGGTGCACTGTAAGACTATAGGATAGGAAGAATGGAGAAAATAGAGCGGTAGCATTGACATGGATTGCGCTTACGAAGCCATCGAATGAAATTTTAGACCGATATATGTACCATTTTTGACGAGTTTTGGCCCGTGTGGGCCTCATTTCTAACTAACCGCATACGTCGGTATTATGTAAACAAAGTTCAATGCAAAACAAACGGAAATGGCACCGAGGGGGAAAAATCCTTCGAACTTATTTACAATCATCAATCAGATAACAGGAATACATTTTCCATTGTTTAGGTGCCATGGGGATTTGGCTTTGCGAACATCAGGTCCTACACAATTCCCACAATACAATTAAATTCTTTGCAATCTGGTCATCTCTAATTTCACCCTTAGTTGCTTCGAGGTAAAAGGAGAAGTAAATAGACCGCAGTGACAGTACAGCTTCCGTACCACCAAACAAACTCCCCGATAACTTTATATTGCGCTAAATAGAATTATTGCAGAAAAAAAGGATTCATAACAACAATGGCAATCATGTTTACTGACACAACATATTTACATAACGCAGTCAAGCATGGTTGTGTAATTTAATAACCAAATATAAATAAGATTTTCAGAAATAACGTCCTTCATTCAATTAAAACGCTGATGATCCTTTTGATTTTATCATTGAAATGTTTCTTTTCCATGTACTCAAAAAAATCCATTTATCGAACAATAACAAGGAAAGCCTAAACATGAACGATATACGAACACATAACACCATTCGTTGACAGAAGAAATCCAATAAGTCGCGACTACAGCCCAAAACAATGGGGTTTGGTCGCTAAGCACTCCACCACTCCGGCCAGTAGCTGCTGCATTCACGTCCTCATCCCTTCAAAAATCGTCTATGCCGTAATAACACTTTTCTACGAGAATCATTTCTCGACTCCGTCCCTTCGCAATGCATTTAAATTTCCTTGATCATGAATTTACGCTCATTTTCGGGCTGAACAGTCAATTACGTCATCATTCATCCCCAGCCTGAAATCATAAAACGCCCACTATTGGACGGTTTGGACCATGCTTCGCTGATCTGGAGCAATAAGAATACGTGGTGGGAAGGAAAGGAAGATAACCAAGAAAAGAGGTACACAGAGGAAAGAGAAGGACACGAGAAAGAGCGGGATGTTCGAAGGGCGATGGGTAGAGGTATGAGGGAAATGAAGGAAAAGGAAGACTTGGCGAGCGGTAGGAATTTGGGGAAAGGCTGGGTTTTATATGGAGATAGAGTGGGCGAAGAAAAGATCTTGATGTGCGAATAGCGAATGAGGCGGAATGAAAGGGGAGGGACGAATTTGGATGAATGACGTTCCAAAAGAAGCACGCCATCATTCCAAGTAATGGGGAAGATAGAGATGGATCGTGGGGTCGCCTCTGATGGAAGGAAGGCATCGTACTGAGTGAGCATTTCCGAACGAATAACTGATGCAGAGGAAAAAAGATATGTTGCGAGAGGAAACGAACTGAAGGTTTTCACTAGCGGAGTACGTTTGGTTCGATTTTTGAGGCTAGTTTACTTGTAGAGGGTGCTGATGAGCGGGGTTAACATGAGAAGCTGAAAGAGAAGATCTCATCAGCAAATGTCTGGTTAACTATGAAATCTAGATGATTTGGCGTTACTTTGTGGAAAGCCATTTAAGTAAAAAAGGGATTAAACTTTGTAATTTTCCACACAATATTTATTCACTACGACCGGTTTCGCCACCGGAGTGGCATCATCTGGTGATGATGATGATGGTTTCGCCACTCCGGTGGCGAAACCGGTCGTAGTGAATAAATATTGTGTGGAAAATTACAAAGTTTAATCCCTTTTTCACTTTTAATGGTTAACTATATTCAAGACGAGGTTGGGATGGGCGAAATTTACCGCGAAAGTCGTACTCTATAAGGCTATGGTTTAGTGTTTGCATACATTAGCGTTCATTGGAGAGCATTTTAGCGGAATTCGGAAACATAGCGGACATCATAACCCAAAGAAATACAGGAACAAGTGTTATACTCTGATCGCAACGAGAGACCACGTTCTCGGTAATTAGTTTGAGAGGCAGTAAGTTAACCTATAAGAATACAATATTGCTAATAAGTGCTTTCTTCAGAATTCTGTAATACTACATATCCACCCATTGGCAACATTTCGCCATCTTCTCTCTATAAAATAAAAAATATAGTGCTGTCAGATAGAAATTTAATTACACCTTTAAGAAAAAAAGCTACTTGATATGACTATAAATAAGTTTTAGTTGTCTAAATGTTATCATGAAATCGGAAGTAGTAAAAACACTTGGTAAAACTCCACGTGAATAGATTAGAAAACATTCAGCCACCCGTTTCGACTAATACAACGGTCAACTATTCTTATAAGTGCATCAGTCACCACTAATACATGATATGTCATCTAACCTAATATTAGCCATCTTAAGGTGACTCTGTATTAGTAGAAGGGAGAATGTTGTCTCTATAACGATAGCTGGGGCAAATTGGTTCATTCAAATGGTAAACAACGAGGAGATAAATGAATCTAACGTTGGAAAGATCTAAGCATAATTAGGTTCAATGGGATAGACTCCCAAGTTATGAAGGATTGAAGGCCTCTTCTGATATTGGAATTCCACACAGTATAGCTTCCATCATTCATCATGTTAGCATAACAGCAACAGAAGAAAGTTTTATGCTTTCCTACAACACCAGTGGTATTCCTGCACGCAAAATACTTATCGTCATCGCAACATTATAATTCACCCTTATTGGTGAAAAGCAGTCAATATTAGAAAATAACTTTCAGTTTAGATTAAATATTCTTTTCGGATTAAATATAAAAGCTGTAGTCAATGTATCAATTGGATGTATAAGACTGAGTAAATAAAGCACGAATAACAAAGATAAATGTTACGAACGAAGCATTAATTTGCAGATGATCTTCAATATTTCAACCGCAATAAAATCCCAATTTCGCATCTTTAATCAAGACGCCAGCGATGTTTCATTAATAATGATATCAAATAATAATCATTAGTGTATATTAATGACTCGAACGTTAAAAAAACGAAGAGCTCGAAAAAAAAATGCTCGAAATGAGAAATTTCAGAAAATTGCCCACGCCGCGTTGCTCTCTACATTATGACATAATATTTAACGTTCATCTTTCGGCTAAATTCCAAATTAATAACGAATTTAACAGCGTGACCTTGCGCATTCTTCATTTTAACCTTTTTTCATCCCTGTGTGAAATTAACTTCACCCAAAAGAATATCTGATAAAATAATAAACCTGATTCGATGGAAATGCACCGCTCTAAATGAGGTCGGAAGGGAAAACCACGGAGAGTTTTGTATTAAATTTAATTAAAATCAGAAGCCTTTTAGTATATTTTTTATTTCGCAAATAAAATACATTAAAGGAGATTAAGCATGTGAAAAATAAAGAGATGATATGATTTAATGCCCGGCGACGTGTGCAGAGAATTACTGGGTTCACTTCCATTAGGTTCCGTCCCAAAAATACAGCTAAACAAAGCAAATTAAATTTTATAATGCACCAAATACAGTTATGAACACGTGTGCACGGAGGCATGAGCGCCTTTGTGAATGACATCTAGTTGGTATACAAGGTACGATAGATTGCAGTAGCAGTAAAAACATTTTCCATATTTCTAAAGTACCGTGAATGGAAATGATTGACGGGGAATAAGTATTTCAGTGCGAGATTAAATTTAAAAATAATAACTCACTAATGCCGATTCGTTATTATATGTACCCTCCCTTTTCTAAAAAGTCCACACGGATTAATATAGATCGAATCTTTTTCTTCATCCTCCAGTCTATTTTGTTTTCTTTTCCGATTTTTCGAATTCTGAAATACAGACGAAGCTTTCCCAGTTATATTTCAGCATGACCCCTTCGGTAAGTAATTGATTGAGCCGTTGAATTACATGCATCACCGTTCACTAGGGAAATTATGATATCCTTTTATAGAGAGAGAACGGGCTTTTGGATTAATAAAAACAGGAGAGGAATTTCTCTAATTTATTAGCCTACAGAGGATTAACAGCCATTTCACCCCCTATAATGTTACTGTTTCAAAGCTTCACATCTGATATTTCAATCTCCGGTGATTTCCATTCCATCAAAGTTTTTTCTTCCGCTCTCTGCTATTAATTCATTAAAGCCGGGGCATATATATCTCGCGAATTTCATTAATTAATTCATTAAACCATCCCGCTATATCTCACACCTGATGAACAGCAGAAACCCTACAATCTACGGCTCTGTGTCGCACCTGAATTCAGTCTGCTAATTGCATTATGGTTAAAATTTTAAATTAGAACGAGTTTTTCATTTGCAGTAATTCAATCGCATACCAAATTGAGACTGATTCATGTATGAAAAATGGGTAGGGGGTAACAAAATGCCGTCTCCCATTACTTTAATTAGAACGATATTATGAAAGTTCGGATTTATAATGTGAGAAATTCGAGAGATTTAATGATGATGTAAATTCTTCCCAATTTTTTGAATCTTCGGCCTCGTTATTTCCACGGCATTCTGTGCAGTTTTGAATTTGTTATCTTGAAGAAATTTCGCAAACGTGTAACTAAATCTATGGGGAACATTAAAAAAATGCAAACAAGAACTATGAAAACACGCATTTCTGAGAAGCTGTTCCTTCAAAAACGACGCGACTATTTCCAGAAAGTTATATTGACGGAAATACTGACATTGGAAGACTGAAATTATTCATTTGCTACTTAGTAAATGGAAAGCAATGCATTCAAACGTCTTCCATGGATCGTTTTACCTAAATGTGCTTCTCCAGACAAGCTTTGGTTGATTGGATACATTTTTCTTTCAATATAGTTAACTTTCAAGTTATTTGTGATTTCATTATTATTTTTTAATGTCTTTATCGCCATCTTCAAGACCTTCGACCAGTGAAAACTGGCTCCAGTATGGCGTAGAATGGAAAAAGTAAGTTGGGTCGATAGAAAATTGAACATAGAGGTACTAGAGATGTTCGGGGAGGAGAGGGTTGAATTAAAGTAATCAAACGTCAACAGAGGAAAGAGATAGGCCAAATATTTAGAGGAGAGGGGTTGCTAAAGAACGCAATTGAAGGTAGAATACAAGGGAAATATTAGAGGGAAGGACAGACACGAAAGTTGTTAGATGACAAAAAGGGTGGGTAAGTTAATAAGAAGCAAAAGAAATGGCATTGAATATGGATAATTAAAGCAAATTAACCCACCCAAATGTAGAACACTTACGTGTATGTAGTAATACAGAAAATATTTCAATACTGGTATTAGCTTTTTATTCACACAGTCGCTGTAGGATTTACCTGAAACTTTTTAATAAGCTAAGTATGAGAAAAATTAATGCTTCATAAAATAGCGCACAATAATATAATGTAAAAGGGGATAAAGATTAGTTGCCGTTACGACTATCATACAAGCTGTACTACAAGATAACAATGAAGGCTTTCTTGAGATATTTTATTACGTAGAAATTTCAGGCTTAATTTCATAGTTAAAATGAGGCTTGCGAAATAGATCTTATGTACTATACGATTCTGTCGGATCAAATTTTCATGTATCAAACCGTCTTTGGTGCATTTTTCTCGAGCTAAACTCCGCACTCAAACGCGTTTACCGAGCCTATTGTACTCCAAACAGACGTCTGAGCTCCCTTCTGCTCCCGAGCTCGCCCTGATAGATAATCATTACACAACGAACTCCAATTGAAATTAGGAAATCGCTGTGTTACTCCGCTTCCCAGAAATCAAAGACACGCTCTTGGCATCTGACGTGGAGGGAACAAAAGCTGGGCGGATAAGAGATAAAGGAAGAACTGAGGGAAGATCTGAAGATGGGGAGCAAAAGCATCGCTACGCCTGAAAAGGAATCCGGGGAGCTGATCCTCCGTCCTTTTAAACGAAAAAGGGGAACAAGACGAAAATGATTCTGAAGAAGGGCAGGATAATGAGGAGGACAAATGCTTAAGGTGAAGATCAGGGTGAGATTGAGAAAATCAATTGAGGCAGGGACGGAAGAAAGAAAAGGGAAACGGATAGCGAGTATCATAGATAGTAGGATGGGTGTTCTTATTAAAGAGACTGGTGAATAATGCATGCGAGCCGAAAGAATTATGAACGCTTACCAGTAAAGCATTGTAAAATGAGAACTTGCGCGACAAGTGCAACTTACCATCTCGAATTTTATTAGGTAGAAGTGATACACAACTCAGGCGTTCTGAATAAAGGATGAAGTATTCCACAAAACGGAATATTTTGACGTCAGAATTAGGACTACCGCATGGATGATTCTCAAGGTGTTCTGCTTACTCATGAGTCCCCCGTAAACACATAATTTACCTTGTGTTACACAGGTATCCTTTCTCCACAAGCGAAAGTATTTTTGCCGACCATTTTCATACATAAACATCTCTAAATTATAAATACATATAAATTACTCTTTTATACATACAGTAGACCCTCACTTTCTGACATGAATCCGTTCCGTTGAATCCATTCTATTGGGAATACATCTTGTTGTGAATCCAATAACGCTGATTGCGAGTAATTCATTCCCAGTCGTGTGCATTTGATTTTTAACGGTAGCGAGTGTTAAATCTATTTAGGTGTCTTCTCGCTTTGATTAAATAATATATAAAAAACTTTGATAATTAATTAGAGCCGGGATTTTATCGGAGTATCTGCCTGTCACACATGAACACGATATCGGAAAGACATGGTAATGCGACTCAGAATTGTAATTTGAAGCTCAATGTCCAAACTAATGCACATCGAATAAATGATACAGAATCAAGCTTAACTTTGTGGTACTAATTAATACGAAAAAACTCCCCAAGAAAAGCGTTTACTAAACCACCAGAATATTCTTCTTGAATCTCTTCTTGTGGTTTAGTAAACGCTTTTCTTGGGAAGTTTTTTTGGTGATGTACATCGTTATGCGTACCCATCGTAAAGCGGGAGTCTAAGGCACAAAAATAATTATCGCTGTTTAATTTTTAACGATTTTAAATTTCACTTATAATTGGATAAATATCAATATGTAATATAAGTTGCATTATTTATTTTTTGCATATTAAAACATTTCAAGCATTAAAAAGCAATTTTATCTCTGTGTTTTCGCATGTTTTTATTTCCTTGTCGGGATGTTTTCCTGCAAAGTGTTTCCACTCAATCAGATCTCGTATTTTCCCCGCAAACCAAATTATTTATTTTCCTGCAACTATTTTCTTACTTTTGAAATCTTCATCAACATAATGTCAATATGACGAATGAGGTTATATGGATGTAAGTCCCAACGAGCCTAACCTTGCCAACAATGGACCGAAGAGTAATAACAATAGTTTATTTTCTTCCACTGATAATTGAATGGATTAAAAATGCAACTTTTTTTACTGAATGCTCAAGGAATTAAATTTTGAAACACATATGTCTGTATTCTATGTCTAAAGTATTCAGCCCGAAGGCCGGTTGGGACGTCATCCCCTCCACCATCAGCTACGAAGAGTTTGGAGAGGGAAGTGAGGCATACTAAGCAAGATGAGGAGTGAGGTAGTTTGTCCCCGCATTCTTCACTCTGAGACATATACTTTATGTGTATATACCTTGATTGATATACTTTGAAAGCATGTTGATTCCAAGTTAAATTGCATACTTACAGCTTTAATTCTTTTTTCTGAGAACAATACTAGCAAACTATTTCTCGGTGGCAACATTAACTCTGTATAATACCGAAAATTCTTAGCAAATATTTTCCAAATTACCTAATTAAGTTCACATGAAGCAAAACTACTTCTATAACGGTAACGCACGTTTTTTCCTATATATGAATTACACTATGCATGAACTATTTCTGTTAATCAGATTATTTTCAATGCCGCTCTAAAGATAAATAAATATTGAGATTTTTAATTACTACTATTTATAAAGATTTTAATTATGTTCCTTTCTTTTTCGTTTCTCGTACTTAATTAGGTATATTTGAACTTTTTACTTAGGACTGAAAAAATGCATAGGTGATATTAACTACTCAAGAAATATAGTCTTTCTTCAACCAACTTCACGCAAATATTTCGGCGATTGGGGTTGAAAATCTGTCTCCGTAGTATTAATATTGACTTCATACGCGTTCATTCTCTATTTACTTCAGAAACGATCTTATTGTTAAGTAGTACAGTCATACAAAAATACGATGGTAATACGTAATGTAATAGAAAAGCATCAATTTTTCATGAATTCTCTTAAAGTTTATAAAACCCTGAAAGTACATTGGGTGGAGTAGATTCCGTGAAAATTTCTGTAAAGATATTTTATTGTAGCTATATTTCATAATTTGAGAAGAGAATTGGTTCTGATTGAAGTAGATATACGAATTTTAAAAGTACTACTATCGATTCTTTCTGACAAGACACTCTCTCTACTCGTGGTAGGTCTCCATAACGCGAAGAATATTAAGACTTGCAACTTTTACACGTACGAAAAAATATTTCATTACGCGATCATGGTTTCGGAGCTTAATAAAATATTTCTTGCAACAGATAAGTAGGGTAGGGTTAGTTCCATCTTTTCATTCTTTTAAGAGCACTGAAAATGGATTGAAAATGCAAAATAGCGATTTAGATGAGTTTTAGCACAATATATCTGGAACTAAGGCAAACGAAGACAGGGATATAGTTAAAAAGAGTGAAGGGAAAATGAGAATCAAGGATACAAAAGAAAAAGGGTATAGAGAAGAAAAAATCAATGGTGTTCTCCAAACAAGTAGCTTCATTCTGGAATTTCTCTATTCATACACGTTGTCCTCCGCCAAAATAGAGGATAAAACATAAACACTGAATAGTGAAATGCGCGTTGAATTATGAATTGCAAAAAACCCGGGTGACAGCGGCCGAACCGAGACTTGGCTTCGTGCGCTGTCAAAAACATATCCCATTTAATTCGATTGAATAAATTAATTTGGTTCGTTGTAAATATTTCATTTTATAAGCCAGACGCCCGCCTTTGCAGGGGTTTTGTGAGGCCGAATAGAGAGGAAGAATGGTAAAGCGCGCCCGATTTAATGGAGGAAATATATCGAAGTACTGGATATTTCATACAAATTTCTCATATACATACGAGGTGTCTTAAATGCACGTGCAGCATTTTCACAAAAATTTGAAAAACTTTACATGGCAGAGTCATTATAATCATATCTGATGTCTATACTCTTGGATATTTGGGAACATATAATAACACATTTAGAATTAATTATGGGAAAACCTGATAAGAGTATAAGGGTTACAGTGCCCTAGGAATGTATTGGTATAATATGAGAAGAATTAGAGAGAATTAAAAAAAGGCTTGGTTGAGAGAAGCAGCAGAGGTTCGAAAGGAGACATTTATGGTGAGAGTAAGAAAAATTACATCGTTTATAAAGGGGATTTACCAAATTATTTTTTAAATAGGAAAAATAAAAACAGGAGTTTCTATTCTCAGAAAACTAGATCCTATTTCATAGCAAAAAAATAGCGTAGGATTCGTGGAGAACCATTTACTTAATTAAATACCAAAATAATACC
>KZ308401.1:749088-760146 GCA_000376725.2 Ladona fulva | reverse complement strand
TATATATATAGTAAGCAATAAAGTTAAAGAAACGTCATTCTCATCTAAACTAACGTGAAAATGGATTCTCTCTTCTAGGTCATCAAGTTTGCTATGATTGATTATTGTTTTAGTACGAAATTGATTATGTATTTTTTGCAAATGAATAATATATACATGTATTAACTGGATGGACTTAAAACCTCAGTGTAATTCTACATGACATAAAATTACACTGGTGCGATCGCGATCGTTAATATACGTTAATTAGGGTACTAATTATTAGTCATCGATACTATATATATGATATTATAAATTAAATGAATTCCATTTCTAATTCTTATTCAGAGATTTACACTATTGTAGATAAGAAAGAGAAAAATTTTGTTTATAAACGCAGGAAAGAGAAAACTAATCCAAAAATGGGAACAACACAAATCCTTAAAATCAAGCATAGCCTATTTTTACTCTGCTAATTAAGAAAAAATGTTATGAAATATTTCATAAAAAGCTTGACCCCTAATCGGAACCAATATTTCACATAAAACTCAACAACAAATTGGAACGAATTGTTCACCCGTAAGTGAAAATGTACTTGAAAATTCTTTACGTAATCCATCTCATTGCGAGGAGAATGCTTACCTTCCATTAAGCAGCCCATAATAGAGAGATATCGATATTCAAGTTCGCCCATACATTTAATTTATATTCTCCATTATCATGCCCTACTTCCCGGATGATATAAACTATATATAATTTTATGCTCACTCTAGATATGGAGGATGACTGAAAACGGAATTTCGTCGACAGAAAGTCGCAGATGTTTCCGAAAGGATTTGTCATCGAAACCGGTTCAATGCATCCCATTTTGTTTCACTGGAACTGACAGGAAGTGAGGGGTTCAAAGGCAAAATTCAGCGAGACGGACAGTCAAACCAATAAACCAAGGCAATATGCACGACCCACACGCTGACGCGGGAGAGAAAGTTGATGGACGAAACAAATGAAGAATCAGCCAATCGGAATGGGAAAGCATGGGAGAGTGCACTGGGCTTCAACGGAGTTAGAAAGTAGAAATTAAAACGCGATGAACTGGGGATATGAGAAACCGCTTAGAAATGAAGAAGAGTTGGACTGATGCATCGTGGAAAAAGGATTTTCGGCGGGAGACAGGCGGAGAAAAGGAAGGGCGGGGGAAAAGAGAAGGCTGTCAAGAATGAAGGGAAGGGAGTATCTTCTGATGATGCGAGAACCATAAAAAAGGGAGAAGGGAAAGATGGTTAAGACGCGGAGATCTGCAGAGGGAGGGCTACTTCTGTGGAATGCTGACCGTTACACGTTTCTCTATAGAGGACAACTGAGTCCCAAGACAGTTCCCTAGGTGCAGGGATAAGATAAAGAATGCGAACTTAAAAGACTGGAGGAAGAAAGAGGAGGACGACAACTTCGTGAAACGAGAACCGATTCGGTTAGCACTACTTAATTCTTCAAGAGTAAATAACAAGGATGAGTACGGTAGAATCAGCGTTAAACATTGCATTCTAAACATACGAGTTACAATTCACATTTAATTACATCAATTCGTCAACCAGTCCTTAGGATGGAACGAGAAAAGAAATCTTCAATGTAATTTAGTTACTGCAACGACTGTCCTCCAATACAGAAACAGAATATGGACAAAGTAAACGATCGATGAACCATGTATATCGACAGTAGGGTAGAGTAGGTTTGGGGACGGGAGATTATACAAAACGGTAACAGAAGGAAATAAATAACAAAAAATGGCAAGTAAAATTTAAAGAGTTAATGGATTACTAGCCAAACCAAAACACCCTAACGAAGGTTAATAATGTATCAACAAGTTAACTTCACTACAGTGTAATGGAAGTTTTTAACAAAAATATGGCAGTGCAGTAATCAGTACGATGAAAATTTGTGTTTCTCGGATCAATAAGTGAAATCTATCACATCTTGTGTCAATCTCAACTTACGCGATGAAAAACCATGCCAATGACGTCATGAATAGAAAATCTGAATCCTTTAAACTACACCTTGCACTCAACGATTTTCACCAGCTAATGGTTCACACAAGGTTCCCCGTACCATTAGCATCCACTCCTCGTATGGAAGATATGAGTATTCTAAGCGAGTTAAATCTCCAATGGATTGCTGTATTCTTGTATATATTATTATTATTACATCGTCTTTATTTATTGCACGTATTTCAGTCAATAATGATCAGTAATAATAGAATACAATATAATACAATATTATAATAAAATGTACATAAACCCACACAAACAACCATAACTCGCCAGAATTTGAACACGAGACCTCAGCGTTGCAAAATAAGTACTCCAAACACTTAGATAATGATACAATGGTGATGGAAATCATCAGAGTGAACATTTGCGAGAATATTGATTATTCAGATTTGAATTTGAATTCGCAATATCCAACGCTAACTGAAACCTAAAAATCCAGCATTAAACTGTTTCAATATATGATGTAATTATCAGAATAATTGCAATATTGCAAAACAATACAATACAAACGTATTTATTGGACTAGAAAGTCCCATCTTTCATTTAACCCTCGCATTAGATTCTTCAGTTAATAATTTGACCAACATTCACAAAAATAAAAGAGTAAATATCAAATCCGAAAATTAAGTACATTTAGTCTTCCTTTAACTTTTCTAAAGCTGATTCTCCGGGAAAAAGTCCACGCCGTCAAATTCGGTCAAGGCCTGGTGATAATTGGCGCAAATGCGAGTATGTCTTTCGTATCACCGCGCCAACAACGGCAGATGACTAATTAATGAGGTCAGAAGTCCCCATTTTAGGCACAATACACAATGGAATGATATAGGAGTGGAATACCGGCCTTTTATATTCAAGATAGAGCAGCTTCCGCTAAATAAGTCCGGTTCACGCTAACGAAAGGTCATCCGGATCCAAAAGAGTTCCCTTCGAGGTGAAATTAGGAAAGAATTAAGTTTGAGTGAACGCACTTTCACGATCATCATTAACCTTTCGACTTCGAATGTTAAAATTGTATGTCAAAACGAGAATTTGAAGATAGTATTTTTAAGGTCATACCAGTTCTCCACATAAAATGAAATTAAAACAACATAACTGGCAAACATTTTGTACGTGTACCAAAGAGTTCAACAGTGCGACCACGGACGTCATACATCTGTTGTCAGGATAGTAAATTGAGACAGCCATTCCGTCAGTAACATGGAATTGTAATAATAACACCTGTTATTCCTTGCATTATAATTGAATCTCTCTGTGCCATTAAAGTAAATTAGTATCATTCCATGATATCAGTAAAATGAAAATGGAAGGAATAAATACGAGAAATATTGATGAATATAAAAGAGTGACAGATTTAAAATGGCTAACAAAATACTCCACCAAAGTGCTTCTGTTTGTAAAGAAGGTGCTAGGTATGAAATAATCCTGATTTTTTATTTAGAACAAGGTATCATTCTTGGGAAAAGCTTTTAGAGGTTTTCTAAAAAAAGTTTTATACATTAACGATATCTATCAAAATTCAAATCAAAATAAAGTAGCAATTACATACCCATATACATTCTCCCTATCAAATATATTAAAATAGAATACAATTTTGGTTTATTTTTAGAAAATTGGGATTTAATACTCCGAATGAAATATCTAAATTACACATAACGTATTTTAAAATGCTACACATTCATTCAGATTTAATATAACAGTTATTGTTCCCTGAAAAGTTACCATCACTTTCACTTAACGCATTGCATTAATAAAACGGCTTTAGAATGTGACTGAGTATATAATTTTTCATTAGCAGATCAAAGGCTTTTAGCGATTCAATCGATTAGGAATGGTTCTAAAGATTCCAAAAACAAAAAATCATATTGGGAACCGGTGGAATCATTCCAATTTTTTCCTGCATTCCTGTCTTGTTTTTTTTTTGTCCTGACACGATACAAGTAAACGGGTTAAACTTTTCCACATAGATCAGTGAAGACCCCTATCGATATTTATCTATTTTCCACAAATTTAGCACCAATATATCTATTATCGATATATAATATTGTTGAGTCTTTTGTAGATTTATATAATGTCTCTATGACTTACTTCAATATGTCTACTAAAGATAAATATAAATGAATACATTCCATATTTATTGTAAATTTAATCCTGTTTGTATATTCGGGTTTTGACAACGATTAGGAGAACCTCGGAGGGCCAAGATCAAATCAGCCTCTCATTCTGTCAATATTCCACTACTGTTGAATATGTCTACTAAAGATAAATCTAAATTAATTTATTCCATATTTACTATAAATTTATATTTTCCGGTGTTGACAATGATTAAGATCGGGGGACATAAACCAAACTAATCAATGCTTCTGTCACAGTAATCGATTCATATAGTTCAAACGCGAGGTCCATTCGGAGGATCCGGGAAGTTGGCAATCCTTAGGAAATAGAAGGACGCTATTCGTCCAACCATGTAGATCTCCCATGCCACGAGCAGATTCGTCCTAGAAACCGTTCATCAAGTGAGAAAGAGAGAGAGAAACGGACGCAGGAAAAGAGGGACGGAGTCTTAGGAGTGTTTCTGCTTGATTACCCGCACTGAGCACGACTAAAACGGACCATTTGTTCGATTCCCGGTTTTTTATGGTTCCAGTGTCCGGCGTCGTTTATAAGGGCCGAATATAATGACTGCTGAGGAATGAGAATCTAATCGAAAATCGAGGGAAAAGAAATGCGGAGAGCCGTATATCCCGTTCCCGTTACGCACCCTAGCGACATTTCCGAGAACTATCATGCGGAAAATGTGTACGTGAAACAATCGGCAATCAAGGCGCGATTTATTGTAGGTGGAGTTAACGTCCCGTAGGCAAAATAAATACGATATGTTTGGCGTATGAAAATGGGATTTATTTCTTCCTAGCTGGATTGCCGTAGAGCTCCTATAAAAAGGATGGATTGCCTTAATATTTGTCGTAGTTTTGGTGGCGTTACTCCTATGATGGAAGATCGAAGCTCTGTTTATATTTCTCTGTTTCCGAAGGCACTCTGAAATATTGAGAGAGTAAAGGACTGTATTTTCGATCATAGGGATATATTGGAAGGGGAGATTTACAATTTTATGGCTCACATCAACATATAATTCATTGCTTAAATAACTCAGAATAAAAATCTTATTAGATCATATATGTTTTATTATATCTCTGTCTTTTGCATTATATCGACACACATATGTTACATTCAGGGTGTTTTCTTTTACAAATTCACCTCTTTGATCTGCCCTAATGCACCCACATACATACGTATTCTACCCTTCCCTAAATTAACTCTTATAGCGCCATACTTTTGCTTCCTGGTAACTTACCCCACCCTGTATGTCACCTAACATCTTTTGTCTTTGACTGACCTCTGCTTTTTCCCTTTAACCAGGTAATCTTCTACCCATTATCACTTTATTCTCTAATATTGCAACACTTAACAAAGTGACCACCAATACAATAAATATGCACGAGCATGCATTCAAAACATTCCTAATGGGAGCCAACTTCTTAAGACAACTCTATCGACAAATAGATTGTAAACCAGAAAGAATGTCTTAAGAACTTGACCTAGACCACCAATTTATTCTACTTTTAATTTAAAAATTTTAAATTATTATTAAATGGCTTCTCTCTTCTGATTTTTCCCTTGCATTCCCTCTCCTCTTAAAATTTGGCCCACCCATTTCCTCTGTCGATGTTTGATTACATCAATTCAAACCCTCTCCTCCCCGACCATCTCTAGTAACTGTGTTTGTTTCCGCATCGGCCCAACTTACTTTTTCCATTCCGTGGCTTACACACATCTCGAAGGCTTCCAATCTGATGATGTCAACCTTCCATAAGGAGGAGTATTTATAATCGCACTGATTACCAGATCATATTTGAATGCGCGACATTCGTACATTACATGTCAGGAAAGTGATGGGATAATGCAATTTACAAATCAATCGTGGGCGGTGTTAACGCATAGCTATAAACTAAATATATGTGTTAAAAATATACCGATATAAACATGAAAACTACTTCTCAGATGTTAATACTTCCAAGAACGGTGCAGTAGATCAATTAATGACTAAAAAATAGTTTTACTCATAAAACCCAGAAAATTCACAAAATATAACGCCGTGCTGAAATATGTCCTTAGTGATTACTCTAATTATTTCTACGATTGCGAGTTACTACGATTGTTTCCTCTTTTCTATCCTCTTGGTCCAACATAACCCATTCGGTAACAATAGAATAGGCGCCAAAATTATTAGTAGTGATATCATCGTAGCTAGAAATGTTATCACTACCGATAAACATAATTTGTATGATTTTTTAACAAATTGTTCATTGTTACTTCAGAAATAAGCATGTTTTCACATAGCCTTCATAGTTTTCAGAATGACATTAAATTGATTTTTTCGAGTAAAAAGGAGAGGGGGTTAGACCAGTGAGTAACACGTCCCCCTTTAATGATAGCGATGCTGTGCTCGATTCCCAGAGGGGGCCAATATGGAGGAGATTACTTCAGCTGTCGACTCAAAAATACTTCCATAAATCGATTAACAGTTATGCTGAACAAAGAACTAAGTAAAGTGAAAATTAAACCAAGATTGCACGTAATTCTACATTAACAATGTTCGGGTATACCACAGCTTTCTGGCTCCCCGTTCAGTTGCCTTATTTCCCCTGCGTAAATCTAACAGATTACATGAACTTCCGAAAAAAGGCCTGCCATCCACTATGAGGCGAGTTGATCGCTAGAAAAAGTCGCCAGGACGGCAACCTTCATCCCTATCCGTGGACCTTGTAAGACCGTGCATCTCCTAAAGGATCAACTCTGGATGAAAGGAATCTTGGCCGCATTGTTCTCGCAACTTTACCTATTAAGGAGCCTTAACTAGAAACTTGTCTAGCCTACCTCCTCCGTCAGTGAAATAATTCAAGATTATCTTAGCCTAATGACTGAAATTGCTGGGAACAATAGCGTCTGCGCTTTAAAAGCAATTCCGTTTCGGGTGGGGGAAGAGTGACTTAAGTGATAGCTTCATGAGTGCTGGTGATATCAACGATGTAGGCCGGGATTTAAGACATTTCTCTACAGGGAGAGAGGAGAGGAAAGGAGAAAGAAAGAGAAAATATGTATAATTAACAATACTAAAACGTTTTAGTGCTGACGGGTTTTCAAGGTTAGATCGATTTCATATACCGAAAATAAAAGGGAGGTATTTCGAATTTCTTCTTATTTAAAAATAATTACGCTTTATGCTCTATAATTAGCTTTAATTACCTCTAATATTAAAAAATATACAAATTTTAATATTTAAACCACACTATATTCAATGTATGTATTAATTTATATATGCATAATTAATAATTAGAAAGCGACCATAAAATCGATTATCAGTTATTTTTACGCACATCTTTTTGTAGATAAATACATTCTGAATGATTGATTCAAAAAATATACAATTAACTGCTATTTAAAGAATTATATCACTTCTACCTTTCAAAAGGCTAATTTGCCTTGAAATTCGCTATTCAAAGCCCTTTTCTTTAATTCTTGATAGCCAACTCATTTCCTCATCTCGTTTTCAAACATACGTATTCGTCTCATCCCCAATATTATCCCTTACATCCTACATTAAGTGATGAATTATATTACACATTGTAATTTATCAACAAAAATTTGCAGAAATTAATTATACGTTTATAAAAGATTATGAAACAAAACTAGACTTAGTCCACTAAAAAAAAAACACTACGCGACCGGTTTCGATGTAGTCACCTCATCATCTGTGGTAATCAAAATAATTTGCTTTGAATCATGAATACTCCTCCGGTGAGGGTGACTCTGAGTCAAAATCAAACTAATTTATAGAGATCTTGCGTGGGTTGTATTATCTGAAATGCATTTCAATCGACAATTTCTGTCTCCACTCTTCCGCCGGAATTAAAACGTAATATAAATCCGAAAGGCTATTCAAATCTCATTTTTTCATCCTGCAATAAAAATACGCGAGAGGTATTGAAATCCAATTTTACTTTATTAAAACGGAACGAGTATTCCAGAACCCAACAGTTGTTTACCTTTGGTTAATTGATGAATGATATAAGCAGCGGAATCCTTATTTCCTCGTATAATCCTACTCTCCATACGGACTATTCAGAATTCTTCGAAGGGATATTTTTCTATCGCCGATACCCCTAAGCGATAGACTCCACAATGGTCCTCGAAAAAAATGTTTTCGTTGGAAACGAAATTGAAGTCTTATGCATTACAATTTCCGGAGAGCATCATGCTCGCATCCGATATGACCAAAACGGTGAGCCTAAGATTTCTGCATGCACATTTGAAGAGAAAGCGAAAATTGAAATTAATTATTTAGGGCTTAATCGCTTTTCAATCAACTTTGCCGCGTATCCGACTGTGCTATCCCATGACAATTCAACTCGTTCGAGGATGGCGGAATTCAATCCACCCTCCCAAAATTCCCGTTAGAATTTATCTTTCCCTAAAATCAACACCCACTCCGAATCCTTTTTTCATTTTCTTACGCTTGGAATGGGATATTTCGTTATTTTGTCCTCAGAAATATGCATACAGACATCCTGCACATTGTACGAAAGCTATGGCATGTCTGCTCTGAAAATATGGTATTCACCACAGCGAATAGAAATATTATAATGGATTTTGCGCTCTTGCTATCTCGATTACAAGAGCTGAAGTAACTACCGAATAACTTGGATCAGTGGAAGCCAATCATATTTTATCAGTTTATCTTATTAATACTTTATCTCATTTTACCTACCGCGCACTCTTTCTAATCAGCCACTCACAATGTTACTTTTTTTAAATGGCTTTATTGGGAGCTTAAATAATTTTAGTGTATGAATTCATAATAATATTGCTCAATTAAGCAAATTGTAAACGTAAAAATGGCAAAAGAATTTTTTTCGCATTGAAATCGATGGTGGAAGATGGGACTGCTGAAAAGACATGGTAAGAGACAATAAAACTTCGTACTTTTTTCCACAGGATATTAAAATACACGACCAATTTCACAAGCATGCTCTTATTTACAGGTAAAGATGCAACATTGTTTTACATTTGTTAAACCGGTCTTGTAGTAAATATTCTTTGGAAAATAGAAAAGTTCATAGTCTCTAATGTTTTCACATTGTTAGTCGGTGCAGAGTATCCCTTTATGATCCATTTTTCATTATCTAATCTCCAAACTGAAAGTTTAAATCACCCACTACTGTACGGTAGTACACACCCAATAATGTAGGTTGGCAATAATTAACTAATATGATTATAAAAATGTATGATTGATATTTCAACCGTTACCATTTGGGAATACATAAAGGTGAAGATAGAAATAAATTTGTCCACAAAAACTAGAACTTGGAAAAAAATATTTCTACCTTTAACATTAAACAAATAAGGATCTGCATCAATTTACATCAATCAAAACACTAAATCTTTCGACAGATTAAATGTATTAAATGATATAAGATTGAATGGAATAGAAACGAAGAAAGAAATAGAAAGGTTCTTAAATAATAATTTTTATTTCAAAAACAATAGATACCGACCAAACCAAGGCTTAGGTTAAGAAGAGATTTGATAATCTCAAACTCGCCCATATAAAGTCACATTATTATTATTAATCCTTCAAAATTTACCAATATATCTATGGGATCTGAAAAATCACAAATATAAATATCCGTTTCGCTGTTTGAAAACTCTCATGTGACATTCGAAGGGTATCTTCCAGCAAGAAAAAATCTTCAGCAATTACTGAATAAATTTCGTGGAGTATGCTAAAGTAATTACTGAATACATTTCGTGGAGTATGCTGTATCCCTAAAAAATCAATCCGTTTTATACAGCAAAAAGTGAAATCACACTCAAAACTCGCTGAAAGTAACACACATAAATCACGGTAAAGCATTGAGGATTGGGAGTTATATAACTAGCCGGCATGAGTCCATGCATCTACGCGTTATGATGTTGTTAAAAGTTATTGTTTCTGCGGACATTAATGAAGAAAACTTAGTTTTTATTATTTTCTCCATAAAATGAAAATTAGCGGGACGATATTAAGACGGGAAATTTTAACCAACTCAGTCACCTTGGTGTTATATGTCAGGATAATTTATTTTATGAATATTTTAGTTCTTTTTGCTTATATCCGTCTAATTTTGTCTAGTATTTCCGTCTACGTAGATTTTTAATTTTCGAAGAATGCAAATATGGTTGAAGTGTCATCCTGTGAAATCGATCTTTCGAGCATAGCGGTGAACGTTCTGGGAAATGAAATCGGGACGCAGCAATTGAGCTGATTTCTCCGCAGTCAATATCATTTCCATCCATGGTCCAAATCAGAGTATCAGTTACTACAGGACATGGCTAGTATCGATCTGTTAACCCTATAAAATCTCCTGTCGGGAGTGTAGGTCGTGGAAAAACCTTCCTAGCAATCCATAATGCAGCCCCATACAATGGGAGCTGTATATATATGAATTTATGCAACGTGTGCATGAATGCAAGCGCATATGCATTTATGTGTTTTTAATATCCCGGATTCGGTGGAACCGCAACGTTTCCGGCGTCAACCACGTGCAAATCTCGTCCATTTCGGCTCATTTCATTTCGGGAACTGCGCCAGAAATCTCCACAAATTTAAATAAATAGGCATTAAATTACCACCGCCTGCAGTGGTGAGCAAGTCGTAGCAATAAACGAGGGGAAATCAGAATCTCACACAGCGCCGTCTCTCGTATGCAGAAACCACCAGACTCACCTTTGACTATCATTTCCGAATAGAACGAATTTGAAACTGACTGCCCCACAAATTTCGCGAAATCTAAGATTCTGCATAAAGGACAATAAGAGCTGGGAAAACTGAATTATTGCAGTGTTCAGAATAATTATATAGTCATAAACAAATATATACAGTAAATGCCGTTTCATTGGGCTACCGTTTTTTTTTTTGTTTTGGTGTGGGGTAGAC
>KZ308401.1:729861-749080 GCA_000376725.2 Ladona fulva | reverse complement strand
GGGGGGGGGGGGGGTAGCCGCTTATTTGGGCCAAATCTCGAGGAACGGAAACCAAATTATGAATGTAATATGTACATAATTTAAACGCTTAACTGGGACAGTATACCTCTTAATCGAGACAGAAACGGGCGTGATCTTCCAGACAGTCTTCTATCGTCGTCCGTCGGAGAAGCGCGATTAAGTAAGCACAAGAACGCGAGACATGAACATTGTACGGGCGCATAGGCGTCAACTAGATTTCGATTGATACCCCTCGAGCTTCCAGTGGCGTAAGGCAACTGCTACTCTCTCTACTCTACTCTACACCCTTACCCGTTTTCCAATTTATAATTAGTTGTAAAAACAATAAAATAATTTAATTTTACCTAAAATTCTATAGTATTTATTGGACAATGTGACGTTTACGGCGTGGCAGTTGTTGTTGTGGCAGTTAAGGAGGTATCAGAGGCACCAATTAGCTATTATTTGTAATTATTTCATTTATTTTTTTTTTCATTTTATCAGATTTTCCTGTATTTTATATGTATGTTCAATAATTTATCAAAATGTGAAATAAATTGTTCAATTATTTATTTGTTTATAGAAATTCGCTTTATTGGGGCAACCGCTTAATTGGGCCAATATATCCTAGTCCCAATGTGTCCCAATTAAGTGGAATTGACTGTGCATTCAAAGTTTTAATATACAGTGATACTTCGACTGGCGAACTTAATTTTCTCCGATTCTAAGTTGTTCATTCGAGAAGTTATTATCTCAAAACCCAGTTTTTCAATATATCTTTTTAACCAATGTTTTGTTTCGTAGTTCGTAATTAGGTTCTTACCTAACAAAAAGTAATAATTAGTTCACATTTAGAGCTGTTCCTAAGTAGAGTTACTGGTGTGTTTTATTTCCAAATTACGGAATGACTCATGAATGGAGTATATAATACCTTCGGTAAGGATGCTAGATTTACGACAGCCTCTTCTCAATACTTTTCGATTTCAGAAATAATAGAAGTTCTTTCCTGTCATGGAATATTTTCCTTAACTTCTGATCAGAGATTAGACCCACATCGTCATGATTTCCCTTATACTCTCATGACTATTAGCCATTACAGAATTCATTACAATGTAAAATGAAATACAATGCGAAAATAGACGCCTTGGTTTTTTATCAAGGCTTACTTTTAATTGAGAAGTGTCAGACTTATTTTGCCTTCACACGATAAGACTTGAATCGAAGAATTACGCTGTACGTTTCTAGCAGGAACTGCATTCTGTACTGTAACTCTTTAAAGAATTAAATTATATGTTAACTAATAGCTAAAACTAACTTGTAATGATAAATTCCTTTACGCCGATATTAGCAAACCCGGAGATATACTGATATTAGTTAATCTGCAAAACATAAAAATTGCAACAGATGGTGTTTTTTCCGATAAATAAATATATACCTATATATATAATTTTTTAGGTGCAAACCCACACCCAAAGTCATGCATGTAGCATTGTATCCTGTCGAATGGGGGCCATTTAGTACAATCCGGTTCGTAAATCAAGCGGAAATTGGATTTATTAATATTTCGCACCGTTTTGCTTTGCCCCCTTTTTCAACCACTCCCGACTCCCCTTCATAAAAAATCCGTTTCTCAGGCGGGGGCCCCTTCGCTGAAAGCCCTTCCATTCTTCCGCCATCCTGTGCCTATTATCTCCCCTACCATAAGCAGCCCTTCCCCACGCCATCCTCTTCCCCTGCCTAAACATCCCCCACCCAATCAGTAGATATCCTCCCATTCACAACTCTCATCCCCTGCAGTAATGATCCAACCCCATCTATTACGAATCCCACGCGTGACCGTTCGCAGGGATTCTATTTTTTCCTCATTCGAAATAGCTCTTTGTGGTCCAATAGATCTGGATGGGCACGTGTGGGTGCAGGCAGGCCAAATCCGATTTTTTTCTCGTTGTAACACTCGGGGGTGTGGGCGTGCACACTCCGGACGCAGAACACTGCGCTAGGCATATTATTTTAATATTCGTATCCCGTGAAGGTGAGCTATAAAAGAGGAAATCGCCCTCGAGAGGGAATTATGAAGGTCTATGGGAAAAAGCACCGGTGTTAGAAAACTAAACATCCATACGACTAGGCTTGGAAACTTTTCCCTTTCGAGTACTTTTCTCCTTGGTTCCGGAGTGTTCAACCATCTTTCCATAGATGCGTGCGACCCTATCCTTCCCAAGCTGCAATGTTACTTATTCTACTTTGAAAATGTCGTCCAATGTCTTAATTTTAAGGCTGCGATGGCTTTAATGTAGTTCAAAAGGAAATGTCAATCCGATGAAAGATTTATCTAACGGATTCAGACGCAGCATGAACATTTAGAGTAGTAGTGGTAGTAATGTTAAAAGTGCTTCGACAGCTTAGGTCATTTCGCACGTGGACCCACCAAGAACAGCTTTCACCAAAGTCGAACATTTAGAATAACGGAGAAGTTCAATATCTGCCGTCAGGGAGTTACTTGCAGAAGAAACTGCGGCCTATCGGAGATCGAATGTTAAACACCCATCCGAACATATTCAAGATAATTGCTTGCCTTCTTCGGTATTAGAATTAAACCAACGGTTCAAGTTCCTATAAAATTGCGGGAACTACTCTACTATTTTCTTTTATTTAACTCCGTAAATAAAGAATAATACCCTTTTAATTTTTAAACATGGGAAAATGTTAACTATTGAACCATAACGTTGAATTTAGAATCGTCCTAACTATCGTAGGATATTTCTAATAAATACGGAATAGTAAACATCTTCACCCTTAATTCTATTTTCTTGAAATTAACGTATTTCTCGAACCTTCCTTTTCACCCTATTCTCCAGTCAATACAATTCTCATCGCTTCCCAATTCATGGGACACGAAGACGTGAGGAGTTTCAAGAATTAACGATGATGAATGAAAATGTGTGGATGAGTCAGAAATGAATGATGTATACAAGTTTATCAACAAAGACTACTGAGAATGAATCAGACCATCAGCTTGAAAATTCCAAGAAGGAATAGCGTGTAGCGCCCGGATGGCCGAGTGGGTAGCGCGTTAACCTTTGGTGAAAGCTGTTTCAAGCTTGATTCCCCATGGGGGTCTATATATGCGAGAATAACCTCAGCCGTTGAGGCACTTTTGAAGACGCTTCCAGTACTAATAATGTGACTTACGTGTGTGTATATGCAAGTAACTAATGTCTTAAAATGAGCCGTTTTAAATTCCTATTTACTTTATATATTTCTTTCGAACTTCTGCGGTACTTCCTAACCATAGATCCCCAGTACCAACACTTACGTTGCAAGGGGATAGTCTTGATGAGTCGCGTAATATCCTTGGTCGCATTTTACTCAAATCATTTATTACACAAGCCCCACTTATTTAGTGGAAAAATTTCTATGGAAAATGTTTTCGAAAATACTCAACCATTTTAAGTATTTAAGTAAAACGATGACCATTTAGCACGATTAGCTTAAGTCTTGAAGATAAACAGAAAAGAAAAATATCGACGTTACTTCTACTTAAATCCAGTTCCTCCAATATATCAGCAGATACTGTAACCAGCGAGCAGCCAATACGAGCTGAGATTCGACTGGTTACCAACTAGTTTCCGTGTATTGCAATAAATGTCACAGTAAAAAAAATAATATTTCGAATGTAATGAGTTAAAAATAAATAGTGAACAAGAAAGGCAATTTGTAAAATAAATTGGAGATAAAATTTTCTTAACAGAAAATTTTACGAACTACAAGGTAATGCGGGTGTATTGCGCGGTCGCCACACTCCAATTTCAGTTACAACTTTTTCATAAACAAAGGGTATTTGGTGTCAACAGTCATTTTTCAGTTATTTTATGAGCAAGGAACATACTATCGAGCGAATGTGTGCTATGAACCCTTGGCATTCCCCTTTTTGATGAAAAATAGGCGTTTGTTTCCTCCACTTCTATTCTTCACAGCCAATTTATAGTAGAAGTAGTAGAACCTTCGTTCGTACCCTTCATCTCTTCCACACATTTGACTACAGCATACCCCAGGGCCAAATTATCTCAGTCAACTAAGGACGTTTCGTTGTGAATTTAGAGTTAAACTAGCAAGTATAAGTTACGCTGTGCCTCAGAGTTGTTGCATAAGTGTGCCGCGGTAGAAAATTTCGGAACGACCGCTTTTCTGAATCGGTCGTCATCTCATTTACAACTTACTCTTACGACACACACCGCTCAACCTCACTCCACACTACCCAGTACCCATCCCAAACCATTTTACAACTTCTCCCGCTCACAACACCGCGAGGAAATCACCTTCAATTGTCGCCCAAATTTCGCTCCTGAGGCACAATGATTCGTCCACGGCTCTTCCCGCACAGCGCACAGTGTAATAAAACCGAATTTGCCTCGAAATGTACGTGCGGAGTTATTTGACGCGAAAGACAAAAAAATTAATAACGTCCCACTCTGCGGATAATCGACAGGATATTGAAAATCTCGGGCGCAGGGGGACGATAAATTCCTCGCCAAGAACACTGCGGAAAATGTCCATCTATGAAAAGATGTTTTTTATCTCTCATTCTGACGAATCTTGATTCGATTTCCAGCACAGGGTAATTTAATGGTCAGCTGTAAATCGCACGTTTGCGGAATCCGCCGAACCGTGCCAGCGATATTCGTCGTTTTTCCCGCGGTGCCGGACTGGGATGAAAAGAAGGGAGAATTCTATTGTCGTTGATGTTTGATTGAAACGCAGCTCTCTTGATGTCGTTATTGCCAACGCAAAAATTCAATAGATCACCGTCGAGTTCAACAGCCTTGTGCGAGGTAAATGGTAAAACAAACAGCGGACTCGAGTGGACGACCTCTAGGTGATGGTTTTCAGTCACGGATACATGATGGTACTACGTCATGAAAGATATTACATATAAGTTATAAATCCGTTAATGACTTCCTCCGTTTGTCCAAAAATCAGTGGAAAGGAATATTCGTAGTGTATTTGTGTTTAATTCTGTGTTTTCGTTTTTTTCCATTTTTCTTATGTTGGCGATTTCCCGCATCGTGGGTTTTTCTCCACAAAATTTCCGTTGATTTTTTTCCCCACAACCGAAATATTTATGTTTTTCAATATATCTTTATCTAGCTGTATATATAACTTTATATTTATCAACGAGACTTCCTACTACTTTGTATCTACTGTATGCACTAATTATCTTGTATCTACTTTTCCGGGTTGTTTGGATGAATTGATTTAAGTTAATTGTAATATTTTGCTTTTGGTTATTAGTGAGTTATTATTCTCATATAATGTCCCCAGAAGTTATGTGGAAAAGAGGCCATTTTGGATTAACCTAGCCTTAAGAGTCAAATAAAAATTATCATTCCTAAGCCAAGATTTTTTTGAACGAAAGGAATCTTTGGTTGGGTATTTAACTCAGTTTTGCACAATAAGAAGAAAATGTGGAAATTTGAATACTCATTATACCGTGAGGAGGGTTTCCGAGAATATTTAATTATTCTAAACCTTGAAGATAGCTTAGCTCTTTTTTTATGAATTTGGAACATTCTGAAAACGTGGTTTTTCAGAAGACTGACGATTTCCTTGATCCAATCGTCCCGTGGACGCTGGGGCAGCTCCAAAACGACTTAAAAGTATTTAAACTGCAATGTTTATAACAGCCATGTACAATTTCTTCTGTTATAGAACGTAAAAACATATACAATTACAAAAATATACTAGTATATATCACATCCACGTTCAGAAGAAAAACATAAGCTTCCGTGATAAGATAATGCATTGTCATTTTCGTTTTGTCTCTTTAATGCAACAAAAATGGTACGACTATTGTAATAAAAAAATTAAAAAGTCGAATAACGAAAATAAGCCAAGGATTGACTGACTCATATCGTAAAAGAAAATTCATTCACTCAACAAAACAAAAATCTCCAGGATAAAATCTTAGGAAACGATAATTTAGAAAAGCGTGTCTTTATGTAAAGATATGCTTAGCAAACATTAGTGCCACGCAACAAATACATTAATGCCTTAATCTTTATAACTAAGTACATCACAAGAAGTACGTGTACATACATCACGGAAACGTTTTCTGCCAAAGAAGAGCATTCCATTTCACTTCTGGAATAAAGTCAATAACGCAAAATCTCAAACTCAAGGGTGAATTCATCAATTTCCTCACAAGTATGTTTGTGCACAAACATTAGATTGAATGATTGATACGTTTCTTATGATAAATGACGGGAAGGCAGAAAATTGATTCGCTACATTAGAGATTCAGCATTAGTTATTCATTGTCGTGTTGGCTTAAGGAAAAAGCGGATAATCGATTCTGTTGTCATCGCTTCTTTGAAGTTCAGATGAATGGAGGTAAATTGCGACTGGAGCTTGGCAAAGAACTATCTTACCTTCTTTACCTTGAGTACGGTCTTCAAAGTCAAAGGATTTCCATAGAATCACGAGTGAAACTAAGTGTGTGGAAAGTACTTGACGATAGAACTAAAGAAAGAGCTCGCTAAAGGGCTTTCATAGTCGATGAGAATATAATCACACGGCGACGTCTAAAGGAAAACAAAACTCGATTTTCACGAATTATTTTCTGTTTCTTTGTATAGCAATCTACCAAATGTTCTCTCGTTGAGAGCGTTCCGAAAATTTTCGGAATATTTTCCTTGAATATTCAATAATTTTTAATGTTGGTCTAAATGTGTACATAATTTCGCAGGATGTTCTTAATTAAAGAATATAGCTCGTTAAAGTCCGTTATGAATCTAGTAACAGCTTTTCTTTAACCCTCGATGGTACACGCAGGCGGGGACTCCCCGCACGTCATTATTGAATGTCGGTTTTTAAGTGTCAATTTTATTGTTGTAATTATTCCTTTAGAAAACATCGTTTCATTTGAACTTCGTAACTGTTTGTAAGAAAGTGTTATTTACTCGTCTATTACTACTCCGCAAGTCATAGAGTAGGAGAATAAATTACGTGTTAATATTAATATTATTAATAATAACAATTTATTTAATGGAAACGGGAGGTTAATCCCAATCAAATATCCCAAATATATGATAATCCCCAGAGGAATCCATAAAATGAATGAATTTGTAATTTAATGTTAATAATGATGATGGTGGTATTAATAATAACAATAACAGAAATAAAATAAAAACAATAATAAACCACAAATCACCAAATTATTTTACGTAAACGAAACCTACATCCATTTCAATAATTATTGTTATTTAAAAATATAATTAATCATTCCATAACAAAAAACAGACTAGCAGAGACTCGAACCTGATACCTTGGGGTTAGAACAATATCACGCCAAGCACTCCGACACCACGGCTGGTAAATGGACACCTAATCAAAACAGTAGCTCGAGGACTAATGAATGGCCTATCTCATTGCTAAAATTCAGGAGTTAATTAAATGTATCAGGAAAGAACAATTATAAATTTAAAAAAGCAACACGTTACTTTGTTACACAAGCCACTTTTGAAGTTTTACATTTATTCACACAATGGCCTTCCTAGGTAAAATTTAACCAATGGATTGATAAAGTCAAGCTTGTTTCAGAGTTGGCCGAAAATAGCTAATTCTCTACGGTTCAACCGAAAGATTTCTGACCTATGCAATATGAAACCGAAAAGTATTAATTGACGGAATATTTTAAACATTGATACTGCGGTTGAATGCTTGTCAGATGCCTCATAGCAGTTCTGACACGCCTGCGTTATCTATAAATTTCCTATTCTTTCAAACAACACGCTCTGCATACGCCCGATTGAATACCGTGACACGTGACGAATTTCTTTCGCAGCCACGAAGGAAACCGCGGGGTAATGAAAGCGACAGACCCGTAGCCATTACTGAGGACTTTGTCACCCAAATGAACGGCGATTCAAAAGAATATAGAACATACAGAATGCTTTTCAAGCGAAAAATTGGGCTTCGTGATGTGGGTTTTTTGTCACGCAAATTAGGGCATTACAATGACAACCCGCCTTATACGCGGAGAAAAGGCTATTTTATCATACGGAATCTTAGTAATTATCGTTAGAAATTCGGATTTTCAAAGTAAAAGCACGAGTTCCGCATCTAGATAGTTAGATTTATGTGCTGATTACACGTAACTAAGGAGCGGTATATTACCTAACTCCTCATCCCCTCTGGAAAACCTTATTCCCTATAAGAAGCCTTCGGCATTCAACCGGGCTCTTTCTTATATACCTGCTAAAAAGACGGAGTTTTCATCCACGGTAAAAATTACGAAAAAAAACTATCAAAGTAATTTACCGAAAGCAGCCCGCACGTAGTTGAATTACAAAAAGTGTGGATAGGAGAATTAAAGGAAAGTGTGACGAGCAGAAAATATTAGGGCACATAAACTGCAATGCAGAATTAGGACAAATTAATGAAATAAAAATGTTTTTCGGCAACATCTTCTCAAGGCATTTTTAAGGCATTCCAAGGTGCTCGGAAAAATAACAAGATCCATAAAGAAAACGTATAATGCTATTTTTTTATGCAAACTAGTCTTAAATCTTAATGTGACGTAACAGTTGAAAGTCCTATTAACATATCCTAATCCTTAATTTATGACAGGCATTATATATATTTTAACAATTGGTTCGGGAGAAAAACGGCTAAGCAAAATATTACTACTCGATTCATACGTAACTAATACGGCACAGTATACTTTATTCCTAATCTACTAATGAAAACGACTTCTTGAGCTTCCTTCGCAGAGTTTGCGGTGGGAAAATTCGTAAAACTCCAGAAATATGGATATTCAATGGTAGTATTAGAAAAACGTTTCTGAAAATCTATCAATTTGGTCAGCTATCCACTACAAATATTTCACAGTTTTTATCCTAAAATTGTAACGGTTTGTTGCACTATCATTCTAAATAGTCTTAATACTTACTCTTAGGTTATGAGGCACATACATGAATGTGCTTTGTAAAACCACTTTTTTTCCCTTTCAACTGTAGTAATTCGGTCACAAATTTTCCAGTTTTTTCGACTTCGGAAAAAGGCATCCGTATAGCATACATCCAAAAGCTGTACCTGTCTTACAGCAAAAAAGGTGCATCTTCTTCAATATTTTTAGCATTCGACCTTCTCGAATATCACAAAAGCAAGAAATTGGCTCCAACCGATGCCGAATCACTGTCCTAATTACCAGAAGACAACAAAGTAACATCATTATTTTAAAATATGCATTTAATAAAATACGCTCTTATATCCTTGAATAATATCATCCCTCCTAGTCGTGATAAAACAAGAAATTGAAGAAAACTGCCATCATCGACACCTACTTTCACCACAGAAAATTTCAGATTCGTTTGAAACGATCAGCCCTCCTAGTTCAGGTTCAACACGTAACATCGCACCCATATTTTGGTTCCATTGCATTCGTGTGATCACTTCAAAGCTACTGTTACATTGGAAAATACATAAAATGTCTTCCAGTGTTTCATATGCAACTTCCTTTGTGACATCCTTCGTGCACATCAATCGGCACTCTCTTGATATCTATGCGAGGGAATGGACAAAAATCCTCGAATACGAACGTCAACAACGCGTACAAACGGGGGAAAGTAAAGAGCAATGATTGACCCGTCTCAAAAAGTTCACGGCACCTCCGACGGAGAAAGTGCGAGCAAACAGTGCCCGCTTTGGCCCAGTAGTGGCGCTCTCGTATCGCGACACGCCCTTTGACCCTCGCTTCCCACGCACTGCCCTCAAAACCACACATTTTAATCAATAGGATTATACATCCTGCGAGACGAATAGATAATCGCCCTTGCCTCTTCGTAGGTTTCATGCCCTCGTGAGCCTGTGATGGATGACAGTGGCAGAATGGTGTTTCTGCGGGTTGGGCGTGCGAAGGGCAGCGGTAGGGGGGCGGTAGGTCGGCTGTCAGAAAGTTAGAAGGGGGTTTAGTGGGGGGAGAATTCACCACCCTCCCGGCCACTGATGCATCGGGTGCCGGGTGCGCAAAATACAAAATAACTGTTATTAATTATTTCTCTAGCTGGGATTTAATTTTAGCGCGCGTGGTGGCTGAGAGATAGAGGGCCAAAGTTATGGGAACATGGCGTTCGCTGTTGGGAAAAAGCGAGACAATCGAGCATAATCAAGTATATTAGGATTGGAGATTTATATCGAAAATATGAAGGACTTGAGTCGTAAATCTTTCGATGGATTACTTGATTACGTGCTAGTCGAGCTGACAATTTTTCTTCTACTGATGTGGAACGCTCGGGATCTTGATTACCGTTAATCATAGAACTACATTGCTGGCGCAAGACTCCATTTGGGTAACATTTGATTGATTCAATGCTCATTTCGCGAAATTAGTGGATGGATAAATCAATTTACCGTGTCTCTCTGAGGTAATGAGTGCCTTTGGAATTAGGATTAATGCTGTAGGAAATGTTCTGAATCTGCACGAAATATCGAAATAATTTGGGCCTTAAATCAGAAATATATGGTGATCTAAGGACCAGTTGGGGAAAGTATTTGATCATTTCGGTGCAACCTAACTTTAGTATGATGATCACTCCATGACAAAGAAGTGCGAAAGTGAAAGGAAAGTCAAATACCCAATTGAACGATAAATCAAAAAACATGAATTCCTTTCAAGACAAATTACAAAAGTTAAAACGAAAGCGGTGCAATGGGTGTATCTGTTAAAATTAAATTTGGAAAGGCTTTTCTACAACTTTATATATTTATGAAGCTATTTGAGAAAAATTTCAAATTTGAAACATCACGCAAACTGGCTGGATTCAAATAGTGTCTAGAATCACTTAGGTTGTAACTGTTATCTATGAATTGTAAGAAATATTAAAAAAATGAGTAAAATCTATTTAAAAAATGCCATAAATAAAATAATAAAATTTGGGTAATCCTAAAAGACAAACTGAGTGAAATTAAAGAAAAAGGCTAATTCGCAGTAATATTCATTCCATTTTTTGCTGCTACGCACAATAGAAATTCCAGAAACCAACAATGGTATGCTAGTAGCCGAGTAGTTTTTCATTCAAAATTCGACAAAATGTCCTCAAAATAAAGTGACATATTATAATCCTATTTTGACGAAGATGATAAATAAATACCCCGAATATCTTAGTAAAAATTGCTAGTTTGCTATCACCTACAGTAAATAGTGCCACAGAAAGAGACATACTCTATAGTTAAGTTCAATACTAAAATCCTGATTTGGTGAGGTTTCATTTCAATACTGATCAAATTCAACACTGCATATAACTTTAATTAATTGGAAATAGAGGAAGTGATGATGGCCACCGAGCTGTTTTATCCTTCGTTATAAACGGATTACCGTCATTTTCAGCGAATGAGGCGCGAGAGAGAAAATATTTCAAAACACCTACCACTAGCCTATCAGTTATAAACCATTTCTTTTTGCAACCCATTGATTAACGTCAGAAATACTGTTGCGAAAATACCGCTATTCCTCCATAATTATCTCTTCGCGTGACGTTTGCCGACTTTTCCCTATTGAGTCGCGGGTGACAGCAGACGCTATAGGGAAAGGTTTTTCATCAACGTCTCGGGGTTTTCCGCCACCAAAACAGTTCATCTTGCTTCCTCCTGTGGCACCCAGAGAAGAAAGCACCGCGGAAAGATGAAACACATGCCCTAATTAACTCGTTAATTGGCCCTTCTAACTTCAAGCTGTTAACTACGCATCACCTCGCAGACTGGAATATATATGGATTTGTCGGCGATTGATTCTTTTCCCCTAGGTACGTCACTTTCCTTTACGTGCCCCGAATCAAACTGGTGTCAGAGCTCCCCTTTTCAACAACCAACTTGCAGAGGCAAATTGGAACAGCTTTCTAAATAACTACCTTATCAATCAATAGAAAGTTTCCAAACTACGACGGGTGGTCCTGAAAAGAGATCCTGTTCTCAGTTTAACAGGCAATTTAAGGTAGTTGGGTTTTCTCTTTAATTTCACTAATTTAACGCGTATTTCTATGCTCGGGAAAATTGGACAGTAAAATACCTCACTGAAGAGACAAACCGAGAGCGTGACAAAAATCATCGCAAACGCCAAAAATAAGGAACACCCTCGGTATATGCCTGTAGTTTTGCACAAAATACAAAGTAAGTAAAGAAAATAAGGCTATTTCAAATTCCAGTAAATTAAATTATGTGAAAGTTACAGTAAGGAACCTTCTGATATAGTATTTAATCATCAAAAATAGCGAACTTTATCTGGCGCTCCTCAACTAAATATTGATCTTATTTGATCTATATGGAATTAAATATTGTTACTGTCCTTTGTGTGTTATATTATTACCATACCACCATCTTCAGGTAACAACTGCTCACTGTAATGCACACTCAGGTAATTGTTTATCGTATTTTCTGCATATATTGAATGAATGATTGAAAAGTGCACTGAAGTTCTTAAACTTCCTAGAAAATTGTTTCCACAAAAGCTATCACCAAATATTATTTTCCGTAAAGATACTGAAAAAGAATTGATGCCTAGTAAGGTACAGAATAATGATATAACTATACAATCTCAAAACATTTTTCCGTGCTATTTGTACACCATGTTAAATTATTGTAGCATATATATATAATTAAACATATCATATTATGCTATAAATATAAATAATTCATGTTTTATAAGTTTAAGATAAAGTATGCGTAAAACATTGCACTATCATTCTAAAGAAAATGCTCAACATTTATCCATGATCCAAGCAGAGATGAAGAAATTATATAACAATTCTTTGATTAGATCGTTATATTGTTTTATAAAAACATATTTTCGACTCTCGCGAGAATCCCTGAAAACCATAGAATAAACAGATGTGAAAAATAGCGACATGACTAGGACTCGAACCCAGGTCTCCTGTTTTCCGGGCACATATTCTAACGATTGAACTACCAAATTCATCTTATCCTTTCCCTTATTTAATCCATGAGATTTCCCCATTAAAGTTTTCCTGAGTTAGATCGATATTTAGTTAAAAAGTTCAATTCCTACGTTATCGGACAAAATTCATATAATTATAATCTATGTATTTTTAACTATGCACTGGTTAATTTTATACGAGTTTTGGCACTTCCACGATCTATTATGATATATCGCGACATTCATATTAATTGATTGTAAAAGAGAAGACAACACTGACTACAACAAATAAGGGCAAATCTTGCGCATGTCTCTAAGGATTCCGAAAACTGGATCAGCGTCCTTTCTCTATAATATTCTGAAGTTCCAACGGAGTGGAGAGAAACGACCTGTTTGACTGCCAAGGACAACAAACGGGAAATAGAAGAAAATTCAGAGTAAGAATGTTAACTCTGACTATCAGGAGAGGAATTTTTTATCCGAAGGAAGAGTTAAGGGATGAAGGGTTTCACTGGAAAGGGATAAAAGCATCAAAGAGGGCTTAGAGAAATGGGGAAAAGGAGGAAATTGGGTCGAGAGAGAGAGTGATAGGAAGAATAGTAATGAGGGAAAAAGAGATTGAAGTACAGAAGAAAGAAGATTGAGAGAGGGATGATGGGAGTGAGAAAGTAAGAGAAAAGAGGTGGAAATTAACATAGAAATAAATGGTCCACTTCAGCAGCATAAAAACGAGAGACGAGAACAAATTGCTAGATTTCGGAATATTGCTTTGTTACGGGAAAGATGAGAGGAAATTTTAATGAGTCTGGAAGCATCCTTTACAGACATATAGGAATTGTATTTCCTATTAAATTCAAGTAAAAAATAAAAATTCCTAAATTTAAATCTGCAATTTATGCGTAAACTATTAAAACCTTAATGATGAAATGTGATAGAATATTTCATCGAATTTCATGCGATGATGTAAAATTTGATAAACTGGCTTATTTGCAATGCTAAGTGTTAAACATTCAAATATATATAAAAGTTAATATTCTTAAACATACACAAAGCATAAATTCTAATCCTATCACCACCAGAAGTGAGCAGAAAACATATTTCATACAGTTCATGTACCTACATAAAACTAATTGATTCAGTATTAAATTTTAATCCCAAAACTAAATTGTATGATGCATTGGTTTTAGCGAGAATAATTTGAGTGAATAACCCCCGCAAGACTAAAAATCTGTGTTTTTACGATTTTATTACGAAGAAATAGCTCCTGTCGAAGGTTGTTATTATAAAACAGCTTCACAGTACCAATACGCTACTGTGACTTCAATTTGTTTATAATTTTGATATGTAGTTATTACATTATAACTATATATTATAACTATGTCTGTCTCATCTGCTGTGAAAAATTGATTCAATCGATCTACCGCTTCAAATTTCAGTATCAGTAAGACTTACAAAGTGGAGCTATTGATCTAATATAAGCCTTTGAGTGAATTCTTAGTTTGATATTGCCAAAAATATTTTCCAACTATCAGTTTGGTAAACCGCAATGACATTCCTAGTAAGTAGGATAATAAATTACTATGCTTACAAACCACAATCCTACAGATTATCTATTATGCTACAAATATAAAAATTCTATTGAATTAAAATCTTCGTGATTCGAACACTAGGTACGGATTTGAAAACGTCATCGGCTAAAAGAAATGAGTATGTTGATGTAAAAGAGACGAACAGCATCATGCTCTTACGCTATATATGTTACAGAAAAATATAATAAAAATTTCTGTGAAGTAGTGTCCGCTTCCCATTAGCTGATGCTTTATTGTAAATCGTCTCTGATGTTTCTCACGTACCAGTAATCAGGTACGATATACTTAGGGGAGATGGATTCCGATTTTAAATTTTAAAATCATAATTTCTTTAATTGAAAAAGGAAATCTATAATAATAATTCTGGAACATCAGGTCGCGATTTAGAGATACACACAAGTCTATCGTTGTACCATTTAAAACTCAGTCTTGTAATAATAATGTCAATGTATATATGGCATAATCGATTCTTTATAATTACTGTGCCACCGCGGCCGGCAATTTCAAATATATCAAAAGATAATAACTCTTAACTTTTGTTAGAATCCGCTTCCACCTGAACTGTAATCAATATGAGCGATCCAATGCAATAAATGTAATCAGAAAAAGGTTGTCAGTCCATTAGAAATCCTAAAACAGGCTAAATGCAAGCTGCTGTGTAATTCGTACTTAACGGGGTATTCAGTTTAAAAAACCATTCCAGAATCAAAAGTAAAACTGTTTGCTAGAGCAAGTCTGAGTGAAAGGGAAATTTTCGGAAACTAAAATCTACAGATTAGCCTTGATTAAAGGAAGGAATCGAGCAAACAGAGCCTCTGCGGCAGATCAAATAACAAAACCCTCACATCCTTTCGCCCGGCCTAAGCAAACATTAACACCCTTAACAAGAAACTGGGCGAATTTATTAATTACCAAACCCTCTCTTTAAGCGCAAGTCCGTCGAGGGAAAAGAAAAGATAAAATAACACTTTCTTCACACCTCTTGAAGGACTCCACAAAAGCCTCTCAAAGGATGAAAGGGACGAAGGAATCGGGAAGACACAAAACGAGAAAGAGAAAGAGGTACGAAAGGAAAAAGAAAGAGGGAGGGTACATAATGGAATGGCCATTTCCACACAGCTCTAGAAACGTTTTAGGCACGAAGTCTCCTTTTTTCTCCGAGTGCTTTGGATTCTTTCCCGAGGTATATGAAGCCGGGGTTGGGAAGAGCCAGATGAGGGGAGGGATGGGGACGAAGGGAAAAGACGGGAAAGGGAGAAAAAGGGCGCGAGGGTCCATAGTCGGAAGACCGACAATGGGCACCCTTTCATCCCAACTTCGGTACTACAATGTTACCCTGAGCGCGGCATCCTTGCTTCTTCCTTTCTCCTACTGTCGACCGGGTCGGGCCGCGGTTCTGGGCGACCCTTTTTACGTCCTTTGCGCCCCCTCTCGGCATCCAGCCCTTTCCCTTGGTCCCCCATCCCTTCTTCCGTATCGTCGCTCTAACCCTTCCACCCTACGATCCCCCTGCCCCTCCCTTGCCCTCCCTGAGGGCCTCCTGGAGCCCCTGCCCCCATCCGGACCATCCACGGCCTCATCTTGTAGGTCACATTTTCATTACGAATGCAGGCTCGTACCATTAGGAAGGGGAGATTTTTAAGGGCGGGCGGAGAGTGTGGGGCGGTTTTAAAACCAAGCGGAATGAGTGGGTGGGAACTCAGAGGATGGGAAATAAGGAGGCGTTTTGAAGAAAATACGGGCTGACAAAAGGTGACGAAGACGGAAAAAGAGAGGATTTTTTCTCCCCTTTTATTTAAGGTGGGAAAATGTTGAAAAAAGGAGTGAGCGACGAATTTTCCTTTTACCGCGTTAGGGGAGGAAATGAAGGGAAATGGGGGATTCCTCTGGATAAAAAAGGGCTGAGGGATTCTGAATCCTTAGCGGAGAGAAATTCGGAGATTCGCTCCAGCGTCGATTCGATGTTGTCGCGATACGTAACGACTGCCTTTGAATCGAAAAGAGTCCGAGATGGTGGGGAATGGAGCACAGAAGAATGGGTGTAGCTGAATAAGAAAAGGGAGGGTCTTATGGGGTAGAAGGGAACGAAGATTTTTTCCTCACTTGGAATCAGTTCGAGAGGGCGCGATCAGGAGATTCAGATCAAGTGCCACTATGGCTAAATTGAAGGCGTTGATGGCCAAAGTGTTCTTTGTCACATTTCCTTAAATGGGCTCTCCAAGGAGACATCTGAATGAAAGCGTACACTCTAGAACGGCCTAGTTGATTACACATCGACTGCATTTCCGCGCCAACTGTACAGAAGGGATCCTTTGTCGAAAAGAAAACTAGGGCGACCTTTTCTATAGCGAGGTTTAATTCATCCCGTTCCGTACAGAAGACATCTTTGGGAGCAATTATAATAGACCAATGTGAAATTCCCTCTCTTTTAAAGACGCATTGATGCGTTAACCATAATCTTTATGTTTAACCATGTTACTATCTTGGATATTAGTTATTGTGATGAGGAAGCTTTATGTATGCCAATTTGTTTAATGCAACTAATGAGTTCCGGCTGAACGTTTTAGTAGCGAGAGACGCAAAACTACATGATGACGATTTTAGCTAAGCACTAAATAAGATAACGATGAACCGCGTGTAGCTGCAATGCTGCATCAACAGATACGAAAAACCAAATTACAAAGTATATACCCTGAGTGGTAAGGTTAAGTAAAACAGAGAATATGGAGTTCTGTGTTTGAGGGAATTACTGAATTATTACAATTCATTGACTCATTACACTAATTTTATGTTTCACTTGATAATGCTTCTAATTATGTAATACCTAATTCATCATGACATATTGATTAAATGCAATAACTCCTAATACAGGGAATTTTGGAGAAGTTTGATTCACTCCGTATAGCGAACTCTGAGAAGAGCTTTCGTCGAGCGTTGCCACATTATCAGATTTCCAAATCACTAAGTTGTAAAATAAAAAATTAATAAAATAATAAATATTTACATCTAACAATGAACATGTAGTGCTCACAAGGATTCAAATAGTTTAGAAATTTAAGTAATCCCACGCGCAGAATAGATTGAAATAAATCGATTCTTGTTACGAATAGCAACGCACCCAATGTTTTGAGATAAAATACAATATTTCCCAGCGGAAATCAATTGCTCCCATAATTTAGTAAAGTTACATGCTCAAACCATCTACTGACCTCTTTCGAAAGACCGCTTTACTCCACTGCATATACACCAATGGAGCCAGTAATGAATGAACGTTTCTCTAACATTTTCATTAAAACCTTTCAAACCATAAAAGATGCGTGCATGTTCGTTAGTTGCTTCGCTAAATTCGCGGATTTTCCTTTCGTAATTTCTCTAATTTCAGCAGTCTTGCGCATGAGATTTGCAAGTGTCGGACCTTTTTAGCTCATAATGTTGGACTATAGATTTGTCTTGAGTATAATATCATTCCTAAATAGAAAATAAACCGATATTCACGGAATAATTCTTTTATTCTTTAACTCTGACCAAATCCGCCGGACATAAAAGGAGCCATTCTTGGCTCCGGCTGACATTTCTACTTGATAGTAAGTAAGGGAAGCATTTTATTCTCAATAATGAGAGAGCTTCTTTCACAGA
This sequence comes from Ladona fulva, assembly GCA_000376725.2. Lineage (NCBI taxonomy): Eukaryota > Metazoa > Arthropoda > Insecta > Odonata > Libellulidae > Ladona > Ladona fulva. The sequence continues at coordinate 730,927 of KZ308401.1, read as the reverse complement.
GAGCAGTACTTTTCCGCGTCCCTTTGCACAAACATTAAACCAGTCATAATGCTGTAGCTCTATTTAAATATAGATGATAACCATGCTGCGTGCCTCAGAATGGACAAAGACGTAGCTCAGCAGCGAAGAGAGGTTTGGAATTGAACGAAGTATCCCAACAGATTTAGAATGAAAACTATTGTTCATAGTCGAAAAATAATAAATATCGTTCAATATATAGAACGAGATAAAAGCCACGAGGTAAACAAATCGGAAAGCGCACATCCTTTGAAGATAAAACTCAATAGCTACACAAAGTCATACGGACAGTATTGCAGTACCTTCTTATCACTCTTCATGTTTATTTTTCTTCAAAAGAGGCCTCAAAGGACTAATCTCTTTTACAAATCGATTTTATGACTGTAAAGGTTTACCTTCGGAATGAAATGGTATCCGTAATAAAATATCTCTTATTAAATGGTCTGAATTTGGTGTTATTCCACCATGAAACATATTAAGTGCCATTAATAGAAGAAACATTAACTACTACTTCCTTATGTGAATAAATAATTATTTATTTCCTGCTCTTTACCATGGATGGTTTTCAATTCCTCGCCGAATAAAGTGTTCTATAATAATAATTCTGGAACATCAGGTCGCGATTTAGAGATACACACAAGTCTATCGTTGTACCATTTAAAACTCAGTCTTGCATTAATAATGTCTATGTATATAGGGCATAATTGATTCTTTATATTTTGTTAATTTTGACTTGTATTAACTGGTTCCAACAACAGAGAAACTTATAGATATAAATCTTTCTCTCCTTTTATGATCCATGTCGCTGCCAAGGAAACTATGATTGTTTTCGAAGGTTTTTTTTTCTAACTACCTAAGGGATTTGCCAAATAGGGCATCAATATAGGCTTGGAAGGAGAAAATTGCATGGTATGTTTTATAACTCTGATTTTGAGTTGATACTATAGTTCACGTAATTATAATTTTGTCACTGATCAAAATTTAATTAAAGTGGTTTTTGTCATTCTCAAATTATGTGATTAAGCTTTCTGAATATAAATTTATAATT